>WTSP01009872.1:27859-45567 GCA_025331215.1 Actenoides lindsayi
AGGGGTCAGCAAGGGGAGGGGGGGTTGTGTCGGGGTGGGTGGGGGTGGGCGGGGGGTGGGCGCGGGCATTGGTTTGTCCTCCAGAGTAACTGCTACGCAGTTGGAGCCCTGCTTCCCGAAAAGGCGCCAGACATCACCTGCTGACGGAAAGTAGAGAATAAATCTTTGTTTTCTTTTTCTCCTGTGCACAGCACTGCTTTCCTTCTTCATTAAACTGCTTTTGTCTTAGCCCATGAGTTACATCTTATTTTTTCCCCCTGGTCCAGCTGAGAGGAAGGGGGGGAAGTGATAGAGCAGCTCAGTGAGCACCTGGCATCCAGCCAAGGTCAAACCACCACCATTAGTTTAGAAATTGTATTGTGACATAATTGTCACATTCCACTGGGAGCTAATGCTTCCCAAACACTTAGTGCAACGGAAGGTATTATTTAAAATGCAGTATGCATCTTTACCCTGCCTTGCCCAAAGCTCCATGTGAGAGATTCACATACTGCTATGTCTCTGATCCCTTGAGGGAATTGCTGCACCTGAGCCCTGAGCAGAGGAATACTCCTATCCAGGTCAGTGACATCAGTGACGCTAACACAGAGACAGATGTCCTGGGCCTGGCTATGCTCTCTCCTCCTGCTTTTCCACCACCATCTATCAGTTCAAGCCAATAACATTTTTATCCACTATTTATCCATTGCTTTGTTTTGCTGGGCCACTCTGTCAACAGAAACTGTTCTTGAAAATTTTGTCCAAGTTTTCTCTTTCCTCTCAAAGAATACATCCATAATGCTCCCTGAAAGAGTAGGATTGTGCCCAGCTGGAATGGAACCCTTAAAAGCAAAACATTGCACAAATATGTGTTTTTCTACTGATTAAGTTAAATCTTTGCTGTACACTTTGTCCCTTACAAGTACTTTTGCTGAATTGCTTTTTGTTATTAAATTTGTGCATATTATATTCAAGCTAGAGTCTACCTTGCCTGTCAGGTGAGGATACAAATTAAAATCTTGGACCAAGAAATGAAGTATTCCTTAGCAAGTTATAAAAACAACATCAATGAGCAGTTGGTAAAGCAATTAGGGTCCCAAGCTGAAGCATACAGCAAACACTGTGACCTTAGACTTTCTCATTTGATTTACAGCAGTGTTGGAAAGAAACTTAACTAGGTGCCGTGGGGCTACAAGAACAGTTGAGTCAATGTATTGTTTAAATTGTTATGGATGTTAATCAGATTAGCAATTTGATGTTGAGACCTGCAGAGAGAAGTGGGTGTACTCTTTGAAGCCCTGCACTGGAGAAATTGGTGAGGTCCTACTGAGTCCCAGAATCCTTATCACAACAGCTGTGAAACAGCAAAGGAATTATCCTATCTGGTTTTGGAAGTAACAGCCACCAACATTCATGAACTGTCCAGTACAGACACAAGAACTGGGGCATGAATGTCATACACACTGATATATCCCAGCATCAGGTCTCTTATCAGGTGCTAATCATTTTGCATCAATGGAGTGGTGTCAAGTCAGAAATATTCAATAGAAAACTGGAGTTGCTATTTCATTCCTAACCTACCTACTGCTCATTACCAAAATAGCTGAGCATCTTTCATACAAATTAGGACAATGAATAACACCTTTAGAAGATTTCAAGGAGCCCACACCACTTTGCCATAGTCTAGGCTGAAACACAAGCAAATAAGCACAAAATCCCTGTAAGAAGATTTTGGGGTTTTTTGGGGTTTTGTTTGTTTGGGGGTTTTTGTTTGTTTGGTTTGGTTTGGTTTTTTTTGTCTTGTGGAACTACAGCTCTCTTGTGCTTTTGGGAAATATGACAACTGACTGCTTTAATAATGTTATGGCAAGGTATTAAGCTTTCTCCTTGTAATCCAATTTATATATTTTTTTTTTAATTCAAACCAATTATACTCCTAAAATCTTTAATCAAATCTATAATCTTTGTCATTCAGTATCCACAAAATTCTGTCTGAAGCGCTCATATATACACTGATTTTGCTGAAACAGAGCTGGAGAAAGGAGAGATCGAGTTTCTGAATCCACTTTTCTTATTGCTATATTGGTTTCTATGGATGTCTGGCAGGCTTGATCTTTAATCTTTCAGAGATTAAAATAGGTCTCCTACATGTCACTATTGCAGTTATAAAGCAGGCCATCAAATGAAGTGGAATCTTTAAACCAATCCAGGAGCTGGAACTTCAAACTTGTCATTTTCTGTGGAAAAAAAGCAAATGGAATTCTAAATTATGAAGGACCTTACTGTAACCTCCCACCTAGTCCCAAGCCCACAATAGACAAAAGCAATGTGCATCCCCAATGTCAGTGCACCAGTGTCCTTTCACTCCAGCCAAGTGTCTGGCAGAAAATTCCCTGATGTCAAAAAGCCCAACTTTTGCAGAAAGGAAGATGATACAAAAAATTTCCTGGAGGGAAATTCTCGTTCCAGAGATTTGTCTATTGCAGCCTTGACAATAAGCTATTCAGACACTTTCATTTTTCACATGTCCCAGATGAGAACCCTAGCTCTGAGACTCACAGATATTTTGGAAGGAAAAAGGATTTTGTTTTGTTTTTTAGCATGGGTGGGAACAAAAAAAAACCCCTAAGCAGTTAAAAGCTTTGTTCTTCAGAGTAGGACAGGAAAGCTTCTCTCCCCATTCTTGTGCTCCCATGTGCTCACAATGCATTATGGAGTCCCCATGTCCCTGTGGGTGTTACAAAAGTTTGTAATTTTATCCCTGTGACTTCCATCAAACAGATGAAAATGATATGGTGCATCTCATTCCCACTTCTCATCCACAGGCTCTTTATGCACATCTCTGACTCTCATTTCCATCTTGAATGTCTTGAGCGATCTGTGTTCATAGAAGGCTCATGGACATTTTTTAACATGTGCCTGGTTTAGGAAACTTTACTAGAAAAAAAAAAATAAAATTAATGCCCTAGGCTGTCTTCTGAGAAGATTAGCAAGTGCAAAATACTGAAATGAGAAACAGTCACATCAATACACGAGGATTAGTTCCAACAGCAAGAAAAGAATGTTACTGCACCTGTGCCAGGTTTAATTGCTATGAAGACTGTAAGTGGCTTAACTTTGGCATTTTCTCATCAAACCAGAATGGAGCAGGCTACATCCATATGTAGCCTATACATATACATCTCCATATGCCTCTGTATCAGTGGAAAAATATTCTTGCAATGAAAAATGAACACATTTTATTTGTTCTTCCTTGTTAAGCACAAGTCAGTTCTACCACCTGGAAGGCTAGTGTGCTGTGTCTACAGGCTGCTTTGTTTCCACTCCAGGACTAGGGCTCTGCAACAGCCTCAGCTCCCTCAAAGTTACTTTTATATCTACTAGGAGCTATTTACAGTTCAAATGCACTGAGAATACAAAGGTCATTTACAGTTAGTACTGCCAAAAAATGTAGTGGCCCATTATAATTTAACTAGTACTTCTGCACAGCTTTCAGTGCCATGGATGTAATACCAAGCATATATATATAGGGGAAGGGCAATGTGTGGCATGTTTTGTAACTGCATTCATAAGTTTTGGGATAAATTCTGCACCTCCTGCACTACAAACCTATTGAAGTCCTTGGAGTTTTGGGCTATATCTGAGGCAAAGATATATTTTCCGAAATTATTCACACAAAATTTGCAATTTAGAAGATCCTCCATTCTGAAATGTAACCCAGGACAAGAGGGATGACTCATCAGCTACCCAGGCATGGAGGAACCGAAAATGACACAGGGATATACATCACAGCTGAATATTATTTCCTTTGAAACAACTGGTGGCTGTTTCCTCTCCTTCCAAACAGACTGCTAGCTAATGATTACATGCCAAAATAACTGCCTCACATGAATATAGATGTATAATGTCATCAATCTATCTGAGAGCTCCTACACTCGCTACAGTTAGAAATCTTTACTTTCATTATTACCATCTTCCTTTTTCATACTTCTGCTACTTTTGCCACCTCCTCCTCCTCCATTCCCGTATGTACACACTTCTTTATAATACTACTGATTAAATAATAGTTGGTGTAATCACAAGAAAATCAGCTTTTCCTGAGACCCTCACATCTCCTGAACAGTGTTTCAGGTACACATGTGTAATGTTGTTATGTAACCAGTAAAAGGTGTAAGAATGTGTATGTGTTCGTGACTGCATACTGTTAGCACTAAATCCTCACTGGTGTCTTCCTCAGTGCAGGGTAATTACTGTGGTTTATACCAACATAAAGGTCTCTTTTATTCACTACCTATTTTGATACTTCTTAAAGCAGCTGGACTAGCATTCACATTTTAATGCATCTTTTCTGTCCAGGCAGCTTTTAAAACTAAAAACTAGTTTGAAAAAAAAAAGACATTATGACCACTGTAAAGAAAAATTTCATTAATAGATTACCTATTTTTATAAATTCAGAAACTGATACCTATTAACAGAAAACCACTTTTGAAATGCTAAGCAACAGTGATTGTATGCCGTATGTATATTAAGTACTTTGTGTCTGTGTTACTGCCTGCTGAGAAATGTGGTGCCTAGAAGGCAAAAAGAATCTCAAGGATTAACTACCAATAGTTAAAAATAGTTTTTGCTTTAAATTTCTATGTTGTGTGCAAGGGTGTGTTAAACAGAGGTTTTACTTAATGTTTTACTTGGTAGCAATGACAAGATTTAGCCAGCTACTCCTACATGTGATCTTTTTTTAATTGCAAAAATTAATTTTCTTGTAATCATGAAACCACATCATTTTGATGGGCTGTACATCAAAACTGAGAATCTGAGTGAGTGCCAGGAAGTGAGCATCCGGGACCACCACAGCACCCTCCCGGGGGGGCTTAGCCTCAGAGAGATAGCTCATGGACAGGGAAGTATATGAGACTTAAGATCAGTTCTCTGTTATAATTCTGAAAAAAGTTTGAAAAAGTCTTATGTGATATTGCATCAGTAGAGCTAACAGGAGAAAAATCATGGCTTATATAATTACCTAAGGCAGATCCAGAACCTAGTAGCTCCTTAATGTGGAGAGACGTTGCCTGCGTGAGGGCTAAGGAGCACAGGACATTTAGGTGCACAATCCCAGCAGGAAGCTTAAGGTTGACAACCTGCTGCACACAAACTGAGGAAAAGTGGAGTGAGAGTGTGGTGCTTGTTTACTGCCCCATAACCTTGGCTGGGGTAGATTAGGTGGGTGCAATGACATCAGTTAGCCAGGGATTTTTCCTTTTGATTGCCTGGTTTTAAATTTTTAAACATCCCTTGGCTAGAATTTTCTCCTTTATTTCTGAGACTGCCCAGTAGAAGCAAAAGTGATTTAGTGAGAGGAAAAAAGTACTCATTTCCTACCACAGGACTCATACCTCCTGCACGTTATCCCACGTATTTGCACATAAGACTGTAATCCTGAAAGAGCGCCAAGTGCACGGCATGTTGAAGGCTGCTTGCCACAAAGAAAGTTGAAGCCTTACCCAAGTGGATGAGGAGGGTAAGAAGGGTGGGTAGGGAGTTAAACCTCTTTCACAGAGTTGTTTAACATTTCAGAATACACTACTGGATTTGCAATCAGTTTGGCAGTGGAGTCTTATAAGCAAACAGACGTCTCTTTTAAGAAAACCTTTGTATGTCTGAACAGAAAGAGGTTTGTCCTCAAGCAGGAAGCCTAACGCAGAGCTTACACAGAGATATATTTTCAGTCATGTGACTGAGACAATAAACATGCATCTTTTGATCTTTGTGGTAACAGTGCACGAGTTGTAGTTTATGCTGGGATAGAATGAGGCGCAAATCTGCCAGGAGTGAGTCAGTACTCTGGTGTGTTTACGCACATCCTAAATTTCATCAGGCTGAGTCTAGGGAACTTCAAATAAATGTCTAAAGAACCCATAAAAGTATTCCAGCAAGCATGATTGTTTAAGTCCCTATGTCAAAACACAGGAACATGCAGTCTATTTTGTATAAAATATTTTTTTGTTTTCCAACTATAAATTAAATCTCTTTAAAATGTGTGTTTCTGTAGGCATACATTTACCAGCAGTCTTTTCCTCTTCATATGATGCAAAGAGAGACAGTAATATCTCTCCTGGGATGAGAGAAGGCATGGGTAGAATTTTAAAATAGCATTAAAAATTATCTCTTATTAATTTCTGTCACATTCAAATTTGGGTAATATCCTCTGGCCATTTAATAGCAGTGCTGCCATTATACCTTGTCTTATGACATTACACAGCTAACCACACTGGTACATTATTTCCTAGACCGCCTCTGTTTACAAATCAAAGTGCCTCGCTTATGCACAGCCTGCTGAAATGCAGTGCTGTTATTAGGAAATGTGAGTGGGCTGAAGTGGGGATCCCTGTAGAGTTAACTTGGCAGCCTTCAAGATCCCGGCTCAACCTGATATAAAAAGTGAGTCATCAGTTTACCCACACAGCAGGCTCTCACTTTGTACTTTTCACTGCAAGCAGCTCAGCAGAGAGCCAGGAGATCCAGCATTTGCTTCTCTAATTAATAACCAGCTGAAAGGAATTCCTTGTTAAGGAAGACTTGAGGTTTTTTGTTGTTGTTGTTTGTTGGTTGGTTGGTTTGGCTTTTTGTTTGTGGGTTCTGGGTTTTGGTGTGGTTTTTTTTGGTATTTCCTTGGTTTTTTTTTGTTCTTCAGTGTTAAATGCTGGTAAATAACAAAAGCACAAGTCAGTTCTACCACCTGGAAGGCTAGTGTGCTGTGTCCACAGGCTGCTTTGTTTCCACTTCAGGTCTAGGGCTCTGCAACAGCCTCCGCTCCCTCAAAGTTACTTTTATATCTACTAAGAGCTATTTGCAGTTCAAATCTTTTGTTCATGTTAATTTGGGACCAGCCTCTTTTCCCAAAAACCATGAACTGTGTTGTACTCTTTGAGGGTGTTGGGCAGAAGGTGCGCCAGTGCTCAGGCCTCTGAGAAGTAGAAGAATCACAGTACCATAAAGTCTCAGGGTGACCGTCCCTTCCAGGTTAAATGAAAAATACCAGGTATACTTCCTGGTATACATTTTAAATACCTAACTAACTGGTCTTTCATGCAATATTTTCTTGTTCTAGTGATTTTGTAGCAGCACCAGGCAGCGTGTAAAAGTAGCATGAGGAGCTAGGACTCTTTCCTGCACTCTGAAGCTGTCTTGATACTGATCTTGCTTTTCTCTTGCCTTTACCTCAGTCCATCAATCACATTTATATGCTTCTCTGTAACTGAGGCAACTCTTCTGTCTCTTTTACAGCCTCAGCCAAAAGTTCATAATCCACATGCCCATTTCCTTGATTTATAAGTACAATTTATTGAGAGGTATGTCTTTCAGACTGTACTTTCTGTTCTTCTTTTAGCCCCCAACTTAAGGTGACACCTATATGAGCTAAAGTTGAAGCATGTGGATTTCAGTGGGACTTGGGCATCTAAACATAGATGCTTTCCTGAAGCAGAGCCTGCTCTTTTTGTCAGTGTTTCCTGGTTCTGAGGAGAGCAGAAAACAGTACGACATTTCACTGGTGGTCCTACTGTAGTTGCACAGACATGCAGGAAAAAAACCAATGTCGCAAGTGCACAAAAAAGTCAATGCCACCATTATTTTGACTTCAGAATTTACATTTACCAAATTCTGTGTTCCCTAAATAGACAGTTTTCCAGTGTCTCTTTATTTGCTTTTCATTGTGTTCAAAACACACTAGTTTGATGTACCTTTCTCAGTCTGGTCTTTTCCTATTTATGCCTGTAACAGACATTTCATGATATTAATTTCAGTACAATGGTATAGTCTTGCTTCATGCAACTGCAAATCCACTAAAAGCAAAAGCATACTTTAGTTTTGCTGATATTCAATTTTGCTGATACTCAGGCCAAAGGGTTTTTTTTTTCTGTTTAGATACAGCCAAAGACAAGTCACTGGAATAGGTGGAAAAACAAAAATCTTATATATGAAAATGGTATAAGAAGGGAGGAAAAGAAGATGAAGAAAATGTAAATCTTCGTCAACAACCAAATGATTTGGATTATGAAAATGAGAGTGTCTTAAGTCAAGTGCCTCTTCACCCTCTAAGTGTGCTATGAAATGCGATCACTTGTCTTGAATATGCTCCATCCTAACAGCAACATTCTTGAACTTATAAACACTATTAATTGTGTCAAACTTGGAATCTGAATCCTGCAAACTCTTCCTATGTTAAACTGAATGGGACTCATTCATAGCTGGGGTAGGTTTGGATGAGCTCAGAGTGATTATGTTAGGCAGGACTATTTTTTAATGAATAAATTCTGCTTTCTTTTCTCAACAAACCTTTAAGTTAGATCTTTTGAAGTAGTCTGACGGACAACAAGACCCCTTTTCTATATGCCACAGTTAGGCCGAGAAATTCATGTAACATTAGAGACCACTGCTGATACAGAATTTTTCCAAAGAGCAACGTCTATGTGAAGTTATTAGAAGCCTTTCCAGGCACTGTTATCCATTTGTGCTGCAGGTAAAGCCTCTGTCATTAGATGGAATATAGTTTTTATTCCCAAAGATGAGGTCAGTATCCCTTTTACATCTTGACCTACACAAAATCATAATTAAAGGAATAGAGAGGAATACAACGAAAATGCCCTTCCTCTAAGTTCACCTTCAATGAACAAGCTCACATATAAATAGTGACCAAATCAGAACAAAAGGTCTGTTCCACACTGCAGTACAGGTACTGCTTCTTAAATTTGTCCCTCAGTTTTGCTGGCTCAGATGTCCCACACAGCAGTTCTCCATAGCAGCACACTGACAGTGTGAATTAAGCTTCAGCCTGAGACAGAGACACCCTGGGAAAAGACCAGTGTGGTCAGCTAGGCATGAAAATAAAATTTTAGATGAAGTTTGATGCTGCATTTTATGCTTTTAATTTTGTTTTTAGAGCTGTAATAAATCAGTTAACCTTTTGATTTGATGACAGTGTCTGTAAAGATTGTCTGGTTCTAGTAGTCTGGTTTTAAGATGTTTTGCTGAGTTTTGGATAGACTGTTCCCATAGGCAGCAAGATGCTAACACACAGGCACGCACACTAGCATTCCTCAGAGTTGCCATTGTTCAGGACCTGTTTTGGAGTTTGTCTGGATAACTTAGCTTAACAATCTGATAAAGCTACATGTTATACAAGAAACTTGTCTTTTTTTTTTTTTTTTTTTTTTTTTTTTCCTGGTGAAATCTGCTGTGTTTGAAAGTATATTTGCTTTTTTTTTTTTTTTTTTCTCCTTTAAAGCCACAAATGGATGTTGACCACCCAGACAGAGCCATGTGGTATGGGATGCCAAGAAATCCTACTTAAGTTGTGATGTCTCTGTATGTGATGTATGTGTGAGGGCAGTGAGGCTTGTAAGGAGGAGATGCCAAACCTGCTTTGCTGTTTCACTCAGGAGGAGAAGAAATGTGATGGGAAAGCATTCGATGAGATCCTGGATCTCTAAGTGCAGTGAGAGTGGATTGGAGGTGCACCAGGGTTCTCCCAAAGGAGAGTGAGGATGAGGGAAAGGCTGTCCTCTGCAGTAACACACCACTTCATGTGTCCTCTGAGTGACAAGGGCCTCAGGGGCTGCCAAGATCTCTGTTCAAGTGACAAAAGGTTTGTGCCATCATAGCTCAGCTCTCCACTGCTTTCTTTGGGCTATGAAGTCTCTGCCTGTGGACTTGACAAGAACACAGTACTGTCAGTACAGTTTCCAGAAAGCTCTGTGACGAACCTTAACAGGATGATCAATAACAGCACATCTCAGAAAAACAATAAATTGCCATTTATGTATTGCTTTACATTCTTGAGCATGAATTAATGAATACACAAAAACACTTCTGTCAGAGTAGGTGGTTCACAGTCTGTAATGATGATGAACAGGCATGTTTAATCTAAACCATATTGTCCAAAATCAGCACTTGGTACAAGATTACTTATAAAACTCAAGGGTAAATCCATGATCAGGAAAAAGCAGATAGATAATGCTAAATGGTGAGTTAACAGGAATTTCCCAGACTTTGTCTGGGTGGCAGACAGAAGGCTGCCACTATTACAGAATGCACAGGTAAAATCTGTGTCCCCTGTCACTTTTAGCAGTCACTTTTATCTAGGCATCTTACTTAAAGTAGTACCACTGACACAGCAAGGTGTTACTTAGTCTTACTAAATGTAGCACAATTTCTTCCCTTTGCTCTTAGTACGTGGTATATAATGTCTCATATAGATGTGATAACAAGGGCCAAAAGTTCATTACAGAAAGGGAGATGGAGTAAAACTCTTAGAAAATGGGGCGAATGTGAGTATGTTGGACTAAACGGGAAAAGGATCACTCCAGGCAATTCCCTCTCATAAGCAATGAGAAGAGGAAAACATGAAACTGCAAGTGAAGCTCTGCCAGAACCACCCAGCAGCCAGAGGAAAAGTGATCCATGGATCCATGGGCAGGAGAGGCTTTGGCCAATTTTTGTCCCGACTGTGTCCAAATTCAGTAAATGCAGTTTCTCCAGGACAAGGTCATGAAAGCTTATTCCTTAAGTTTAAGTTTTAAATGCTAAGTGAATTGTTGCACTGTGGTCATTTGAGGGAGCTTCAACGATGCAAGTCAGGACTGCTGTATCAAAAGTCTGGCTAAAGAATAGCAGAGTTGAATTAGGTGAAATAAAGTGCTGAAGTTGTTTAATAGACTAACCTGAACACCAGGCTGTGACAGAACAAAAACCAGATCACTTTGATATTTCTGAATTAGCAATTCTGTTTCACATAAGAAAGAATATTCAATCATCATTTTTCTTGAAAAGTATAACCAGATGGGCAGCCACCCGAACAGCCAAAAAACATGTCTTTTGAGAGTCATTCTGGGGCATTCCATAGAATAAAACACCCTTTTCTGCTTGTTTCTAGCAGCTTTAGTTTCAGGTTCTGACAAAGGCATACAGGACTAACTGTTACGTGTGGAAAATAGTGCAATGGGAATACTAGCATAGTGAACCAGCTCCTGTAAGCAGCTCAGTTACTCCATTCTTACTCAGGAGCAGATCCTGTTAACAGGGTTTTGACCTGAATAAGAATTTTAGAATCAGGGAATCAATATCATTAGGGGAAATTAATATTTTCTGGACTTTTTTCTCCACTCTTTTCCTCACTGTGTAGTTTCAGGCAAGGAACAGGTATACTTCAGATGCAAAGTGAACATACATGAAGGTTCTAATTCTCCCTCCCTCCACTTGTCCTTCCCCTTAGGCTATCCTGTACATGGTTTTCAGGTGATATTGATGTTTAAATATGTCAAGGTTTAGGGTCAAGGCTGTCCACTAGGCCTATAACAGACACTGTCTGTTACCTCCTTTTGCTCCCCAAATGGGAAGAAAAGTGGAATAAGGGAGAGAGACTTATGGATTATAAAAGAAAGCTAGAACAACTTTATTGAAAATATTCAAAATAAATCACAATATATACAAATACATACAAAACCAGTATTGAAACCAACTCTCCCAATGGCAGCTATGTCACTGTCACCATTAAGGGTCTGGAGCAGGCACTGGGGAAGTCCCACACTGGACTCAGAGGCAGATGGGAACCAGATTCAGGAGATGGATTCTGGAACTGGATTCAGGAACACATGGATTGGGATTGAGGGCAAAAAGGACAGAGTACTCCTTGGATTATGGCCAGTGAAGAAGAGAGCTTGACCCCTGTGCTTTATACCGAATATGACGTATTTGGGATGGAATCCCTTACTGGTCAGTTTGGGGTCACCTGTGCTATCTGCTCCTCCCTGCAGGTGCAGCCTTTTACTTTCTGCACCCCCCCAGTGTGGTACACAAGATTTAGCAGTGACCTTGGTCTGCACACCAATCCTTGGTAGTTACTCTAAACATCAGGCATTGTCACTGCTGGAAACAGACACTGGGAAAATCTGCCATTAACTTCAAAAAGTGCAGTTAGTTAGAAGAGTCCTAACTGAAAAGTAAAATCACTGGACAGAATTAGTTCTCTTCTAGCTATACCAGGACAAATGTACAAGATCTGTTTCAGGAAGACAGAATAAATCATTCTTCCCTTCCCGTCTTCAGCCCTTGGGTTGAGTTTAGAACATGACATCCATTTCACGAGCTTCCAGCATCCCCAGCCCTGCCCTACACAAGTTTGTAGAAATTTTGCATGGAACAGTAGGAACTGTTCTGCTTCACCACCACTGAATCTCTCCTGTTTTAAGTTCTACATGATTAGGGGAACAACATGCAAAGTGATTTTGATATTATGAAGAACTGAAGTGCTCATCTTTCATAATGTATGGTTTTATCAAGACAGGTCCAATACTAAAGTTTACTTTAAGTACCAAGTCATTTTTCTGAAGAAAAATATACAGCTACTGGAGGAGTAAATCACTTATAGAGAGACTGTTTCCAGATTCTAATTGAACACCGAAAAAAGAAAACAACAGAAAGGTTTTATAACATGAAAGTAAATTCTCACATAAAAATCACGGAATGTCAGGACAGAGACAGAAGTGACTTTGAGAAGGTTGGGAGTCTATTTGCACAGTTAGAGAAACAGTAAAAATAATTCTGTCTTCTTCCCTTTATTCCTGTAGCATAACAGTGAAAAGAAGCGTAAGATTTATTCCTGTGACTGTAGCAATCATTATGGGGAAGCTTCTGACAAAGGGAACTAATCACTAGTAGAAATATTTACTAGTGAATTGTACAGTGAATAAACTGTTCTAATCATGGTAAAAGCTGGGAGATATGCAACTGTAAATGTTGTAACTGTAAGCTGTAAAACTAGCAGCCTGATACTCACTGATAGAGAATTATATGTTGTGTCTCTCTAATACATTTATTCACACATATTCATAAATACGTATTGCACACCAAATACATTTGACAGTTAATGAGAGCAACTTTGCTGATGCAGTGCCTGACGCCTTATTTTGGGTGGTTTTTATCAAGAATATGATTGAAGGAACATCAATCCCCTGTGTGAATGTCTTCTGGGAATTCCCCTGTTGCATGTTAAGAGGGTGGGGTTGCCTAGGACAACATTTATATAAGACATATCATTTAATTGTCACTTCACTCATTCTGGAAAAGTGCCACTAACTCTACATAGCAGATGCAAGTCTGTAGGTTAAAATTAAGGATTTGTTTTTAAATAATTTGAAATACATAAAAGAAAAATTATCTTAGGAGTGTGTGTGTGTCCACAGTCCTTTGTGTGTTTGGGGAGGGATAGATGTAGACAGCTGTATATTACAAGGAATCCTTGTAACATATATATATATAAAATATACTATACTACATATACTATAGATCTCTACAAGCAATTTCATGATGGATAAACCACTGTCCATCCCTGCTTTAGTGGGAATCTGCGTGTCATGAATACATTTCCTATTCTGTTGGATAATTTCTCCCAGAACTTCTGTGTGTAGGGAACAATGCTACATTATTTTCCTTCCACTTTTCAGGCTCAGCACATAGTAAAATCTTTGCCTATAGATTTTAGGCTTTCTTTTGCATGGTTAAGTTATCAGCTTTTTGTCAGGGTTGTGTTATGTTTTTTGAAGGAGGTGAAAGAAGTGGGGTGAAGGTTTATTTTACAAGCTGCCAGTTAAGATGTGTCCTAATGAACTGAATCTGGCTAACTCTCTGTTCTCTATTGAGCTTTCCAGACTTGCAAAGCTTTGAACCTTTCACATGAAAGGGGAAGGTATTTATTGGAATCTGCTATGACTGAAACTTTGCTGCTCATCTGAAGGTATCGTTTGTATTCCACTTCATAAAATAAAGCATACTGGAGCTGTCTCTTGTGAATTAGATCAGCGGTCTTGTCCCAGTTTAGTGGTAAAGGTCATGAAAGTTAAGTGTTCCAACAGTGAGACTAGCTCTATGGTAGTCTTCAAAGGACATGCTTCTGGCCAGAAATTAAGGTTTAAACATATCAAAGACCTAATATCTCAGAAGGCCTAATTTTAACTGCATTTTCAAGTTATAGATGTCAACTGAATCTTTATCAAGCATTTAGGAGTCTTGAGTGATTTTATTGTGGTGGAATAATAGGTATGAAAATAGTTTGTCAAACAGATTTAGACAACTTTTTATTATTATTTTAACAATTTAATTTCCTGCATTTTCATTTCCTGTGAGTTTTTCCTTTTTTTGTAATGAAACATTAAACTGGCTTCATTGGCAACCTACAGAATCTGTTTAAAATGCATTTTACAAAAGCATTTAAAATAAATGCCACAGAAAAGGTCTATGCTCAAATCAAATAACATTTGTAGATTGATTCCTGGTTCAAATAGGCAAGCCAGGTATTTTCTCCCATGAACTACTCTTCTCTCATTTAATTTTGCTGTCATTTTTGCAGTCGCCTGTCCCAGTCTTGCCATCTCTCACAAAATGAATAGTATGCTATGCATTTCAAACACGGAAAGTCCTCCTAAAAGAAATCCACATCCATGTATAAAGTAGAGCCGGTCTTTCATTTAGTAGCAAGACTGGGACACAATAAGATTACTGAATATTTAGTTTACACCTACAGTGTGGGTTTTTTTGAGAGGACAGTGGTATTAACTCCACTGACAGACCTGAGACACATTTTATTGACAATCAATGATACATGAATATTTTGCATTTAATGAATGGCTTATTTTCATGATATTTTTTTCTTTTTCATAATGTGCGTGTATTTATCATCTTTTTATCTTATTTTTATAAATATTTGAAAATTTATTTCTAGGAAATGTATATTCGAGTTAAGTCAGTTACCTGTGATTGGTTATCTGGTTGTTTCTGAAGGACACATGTATTAACATGACTGGTACATAAGAATCCATCTTAAGGCAAGTTGTTTAATACTCAGTGGAAAATACTTGTGCCAGTTGAACAAATATATTCAAAAAGCTTAAGAGAGAGAAACCTGCCTTATTAGGCCAGACTGAAGACTGAAATAGCCCCATATGTAGAAAGAAATAAAACAAATCAAACAACATGATCCTGCAGCAGGTGTGTCATCCTAGCATGCAGCAATTATTAGTTTAGGGTTTTCTTAATCCAGGAAACAGAATCTGTGAGCACTGACAAAGATAATTTTAAAGAGAATTCAGACAATGCTTGCTGCACTTACCATTCTTTGTCTCTTTGCCAGTAGACACAGCAAAGCACAGGGACTGTGTGGACCTGCTGTTAATTGTTGAACATGTGCTGTGTCCCACCCCAGAAATGGCTGGAAGGGATTTCTCCCCCATTTGCCCTGACATCCAGACAGTGAAGCAACCAGTGGGGATGGTTGGACACTTTCTCTGTCAATTCTCCCATTGACTAACAATATCACTGTTAAATAAATTCCAAACTTCTAAAAAAAAAAATCAGTTGATGAAAAAATATCAGCTATATGGTCTTTGTAACAGAGTTGCTGGCACCTCACAAGCTGCGCATCAGAGCCTGGGGAGAGCATTGGACCCCAATAGGGTCCTGATAGAGGACTATATAGGCTGATGGAGAGCTTCAGTGCATCTTTGAGCAGCATGGATTTTCTAGCAGAGATTAAAAGTTGATGTGGATTTTTGGTTATTCTTTAATGACAATCTAGTTCCTATGGAAAATGAATATTAGACCAATATGATGACAAATACTGATGCATATTTTCCACTGTCCTGAGAGTTAATTCTCCTTTCTCACATTCACTTCTTTGGGTTAATCATATGGTATAATGAAATAGTAGTCAACTTCCAAAAACATCAGGCAAATACTGAAAGCAGTATGCAACCCACAACACAGTATATCTTTCCATAGTTACAATAAGTCCTATGCAATCCTACAATTAATGTCACATTTGATTTCTCTTGTGCTTTTCTGTCCTTACTATAGCAATCATTTCTGGTTTTCCTCTCTAGTCTTTTCTCAGGCTCTCACAGTGATATTTCTCCGATCACTTACTTCACTTGTGAATATTATTCTAGTTTTCACTTCACTTTGGTATTATTGTTTCAATATTATATGAAATAGATTTTTTTTTCTCTGTTCTACCTCCCACGCTACCATATTGATATCACTTATTCTACCCTCATTTCCTCAATATTCTTGGATAGTGGTTTATGGATAGAGTCTTCAACTGAGTGGTGTTTGAACATGGTCGCTGGTTTGTTTGTGAGGTGTCTACACTATGTCTGCTTCAACCACTTGATAGAGATTTTTTATAGCCATATGGGTTTGGCAGAACCCATACATATTTCAGCATCATTTTTACAAGGAATGTTGATCTGCTTTTTCTAGTTTGTTCCTAACACTCAAAGTGGATTAAAGAGAGCATTGATCACTGAATAAGCCTGAGAAAGGTGATTTTAAGCACGACTTAACACCAGAAGTTAGTACCTTGGGACACATATAAAACAAATAGAAATTAAATAAAAATATTTTCAGTTCCTGAGTCTATTTGGGGAACTGAAATGAGGATGTTTTGAATTCTGTTACAAGCTAATTATTTCTTGTTCTCATCTCAGGATATTTTTTTCCCATTTGACTATATTGGCTTTCCCCCAAAAACTGGAAAATATTTCTGAAATAGCATTTTACCCTAAATTATTCCAAACATTTTCAGTTTATTATTATGGCCAATATTTTTTTGTCTCAGGTTAGCATTCTCTCTGCCCCAAGATACATTTAGTTTTCCTTCCCACTGAAAAGCCAATATAATAATTTCGAAGATTAATAACTATTCAGTAGACTTGTCACTGATGTTCAGATTACAGTTTTACTGCTACGTAAACATAAACCCACATTTAAAGGAAAGTGCCGCGTGGAGGCAGCATAGGTGCTGTTACAAAAGCCGGTGGCTAGAGGGAACTCTTTTTCCTTCTTGGAGAGACTGGTTCTAACAAGACGATGAATCTTATGCTGAAGCAAAGCAGTCCATTAAAAGAAAAAGAAGATGGGAAAATCCTTGAAACAAAAACATTAGCATGAATTGAGAAGTGTTCTCAGTCAAGGGTAGGAGATGTGTCAATGAAATTTATAATTTCTATAACAATAAAGAGAGACTTTAGATGCCCAGTCCAGGGACAGCTGTAGATCACACACAGTTAAATGCCCTACCAGTAGCCATCTCCTTGGAAGCTGTTAGACCAGTTACGGCATCCTGTGTTACCTTGGCTGCAGAGGTGGATGTTTTGGTTTCGCACATAGAGGGAGAGAAGACCCAGACCACAGAAAAGAGTACGGAGTTCACAGAGCAGCAGTAGGTAAGGCATTTAGGTAATAGCTACTGTACTTTTAGGCTCCTAGCCAGCAAATTAATTAAGCATGTGCTTAACTTTAAACATGTAAGTCATAGCTTTAGCTGAGCTATTTGGACGTTTAAAGTTAAGCAGCTTTAAAGTATACAGTCATCAGGTTGCTTTAGCTTTGGTATTTTGGCTCTAGCTACACCCCTGGGTACTGCCTGGAAGGGGGGCACCAGCTGGGTGGGGAGTGCTTTTGTTTGGAGAGCATGTCAGAGTGGTGCTTGGCAAAAGCTGAGGCGTGGGGAAGCCTGACATGTGTACAGTCTCACTCTCATATGAAACTGGGCTATGGCCAGCTCGTGTACCTTACCTAGGAATTTGGAAGCACTCCTGGCACTGTAAATGTGGTCTTAGAGACCTATTTGTCTCTTGTCTGTTACTCATAACCTCAGATAAAACCCTGAAAGATCATGT
>WTSP01009873.1:0-51482 GCA_025331215.1 Actenoides lindsayi
TGTTTTTGTTTTTGTTTTTTTTCCCCTCACCTCCTTTTTTTTTTCTCACACGTCTTAGCCGTGGGGGAAAGTGTTATTTGAAATGTTTTTTTTGTTTGTGGGGTGTTAACCCCCCCCCCCCCCCCCCCCCCCAACATGGCTTCAGGGTGCCTCTGGCTCACATACACCGCAGCCTTCCCTTCGAGCAGGAGTGGGCACGCTTCAGAGTGACAGGGCTAAAGAAATACCCTTCTCTCCAAGTCCCCACAGCCCCATGCCAGCCTCCTCTGGTGCCTGCCTGCTGGCACTGTTTGCCTTTGAGCACAGGAGAGCCTCTCCTGCTCCTCTGCCTGTTCACAGAGGGAGGTGGGCAAGCTCCCCTTGTCCCCTGGGAGTCTCTGGTGGCACAGTGATGGAGTCAGGCCATGCTGGCAGCACCAGAGAGAGGGGCTGGTCTGGCAGCGAGGAAAAGAATGGCTGTGCGAGGCAAGCCCCAGTGCACCGCAATAGCGTTAGGAACCAGCGGAGTTCAGTTTTCTCGGGGTTTTTAATGCCTACTTGTTGTGGCTGGCTGTGACAGATCTATGGTAGAGCCTCTGGTCCTAATCAATACTTCAGCAGCAAGTTTTCCTTCCTCAAGGCAGAGGGGGAGGCTGACGCCGCTTTGATACCCGATCGAAGGCAATCCCGTCACGTCCCACAGTTATATACCAAATCCAAAGCTGATTTCTGCCCCTTTTCCAGTCCAGAACTCCCTGGGAATTATGCTCTGTTGTGCCTCTTTGACACATGATATTTTCAGAAGTCTCTCCGTTAAATAACCTGTCTTGGTTTCTGGTGAAAATACCCAAGCATTTCTAAATAGCCCTCAAAATCTGGGCTTTTAGCATCCTTGCAGGCTGGTGGCCTGCAATACAGTCAGTGCACAGAGAGGCGGAGCTTCCGGGGTGCTTTGCCCTGCTGATCACCAGCACATCGGCCCTTGTGATGGGTGAACTGATTGCTGGGTTCTTGGGCAGCGTGTGTTTTAAATGAGGCCCAAATATATGATGCACATTCCACTAGAATGAGTGTTTGATGTCAGTGTTCTATTGCCACTAGCTGGCACCAGGTGAAGAAGGAGTTGGTGAATCTGGTTATGTGTCAGAAAGTCACTGGTTAGACTGGTGTGCTCAGAGGACACAGCAGTGAACTGAGTGGAGCAGCCAGTAAATATGTGGTATGAGGCACATTTGCCCGAGTAGCTGACACATCTTGTTCCATGGGGCATGGAGCTTAGCAAGGCTCTCTGCCAGACGTCAGCCATGGTATTTCACCCGCGGAAAAGCAGCTACATGTGGTCAAAGAGTCAGGTGGATGCTTCGTGCATCCCTAAATAACTGTTGTTCTCATTAAAGTGTTGGTGGAGTTGGCTGGGAACAGGTACAGGATAACCTGGGCTGGGCTGTGCAGCCTTTGAATAAACTTTGAGTATTTTATGAGCCCACAGCAGATCCAGCAAATCCCACTGGAAGCTTCTTGTAGCAGAGAGTGCAGGTCAGCTGCAGAGGGTACGCCTGGGGTTCTGTGAGGGCTCTGCACAGCACTACTGGATCAAATACAAATAGTATTCTTCCTTACCCTATGCTTAGTCTCTAATTGCTGTAGTTTATTTCCCTAGAACGCCTCTTTATCAGTTTCCCCTCAGACACAGTAAGTGTAAAGTTTGTATTAATCATGAGGATTGTTTATCGGTCGCGGGGACACCTTGCGAAGGAAACAAGTTTTGCCTTGAAGTTTTGGAATCAATGGTCAATCTGGGTAATTAACAGGCTGGTTTGGTGTAAACCTGCTCCCGTCCCGTCCGCTTCACACCCGATGTGCGCTGCGAACTAATCAAGCTTGCTTGACCTTTTCTGGGTTGCAGAGCTCTTTCCAAACCCTTAACTCTGTGCTTTCCTGTATCTTACATAGAGGGCACTCTGCTAGTTCTTTTTCAGAAATGAGATTCACAAGCTACCTGGATCCTCTTTGCAGTTAGGGAAATAATTACTTTACGCAATATAATTTGCTTAAAACCATGACAGTTTTAACTATAGTTTAAGGCTAAATGACTGTTCAGCAAGACAGCTGGTAAAATTCACCCTGTAATAAGACTGAAGCAATGTAAACAAGCCCAGCCCATTTAGGGCTTTGAGTTAATATAGATGTCAAATACTTCTTTCAATATCTCTAAATTTCCCAAACCATCAGACGTCTTCCTCCTTTTAAGAGTATTTAGAATATATCTCATCCTTCATCACCTAAACCCACAACGTACGTCTGTCCTAAATCCCTGTAATCGATTATATTTGAATATAAATTAACCTGGGAAGAAACATCCCCTAATTTGCGGAGATCCTGCCGGCAGCTGCGGTGCAGCGAGGAGCTCCTGCTGCAGCCCAGCTTTCGGGAGCAAAGGGCCTGGCTCCCCCGTTACGTGGAGCGTGGCTGTGCCCGACACAGCCCCACACGGCAGCACTTTGGCCTTGGGAATCGAATGTGCCCGGAGATTTTCTCTCTGCTCGCTCTGCCAGGCTCCTGGTAGTGGCTGTGCTCTGCTCGAACCAAAGTTGTTAGCTGAGTTTATCTTCGCTTAGACACCTGCTTGTGACAGGGGGATGCTTTTGGAAGCCACCTTGAGGAAGGGGGGATGCTTCCCTGGATACAGGCTGGATAGGAGGAAGCATTTCTTTACAGAAAGGGTTGTCAGGCATTGGGATGGCCTGCCCAGGGAGGTGGTGGAGTTACCATCCCTGGAGGTGTTTAAGATCCAGGTAGATGTTGTGCTTAGGGACGTGGTTTAGTGGGTTTTCATAGGGCTTTTGATAAGGTTGGACTTGATGAACTTGAAGGTCTCTTCCAGCTGAAACTACTCTATGGTTCCCAGGGGTTCAGATGAGGCTGCAGTCTGCAGAGAGCCGAGGTGACATCCGTGTGTGAGGAAAGCGTGTGCTCTGAGCCCTGCTCAGGACCTTCCAGGACTATAGCCAGTGAAAGGTGACAAACCGAGTTTAGGCAAGAGGGACTGAGGGAGTTTTTTTCAGCTCCAATTATCATAATTTGGACAAACAAGGGTCTTAGGACTTCATCTAGGTTTTACTGGTGTCAGTAGAATGGCTGCTGTTCACTTCAGATGCTTTCCATCAGGCCTTTTGAGTGTCTGAATCAACCAGTAACCAGAATAGCAGGCAAGTGCAAATCATACTTGTAGAGAAGCCAAGTCAAATTACTGAAAACTAAACGCCTTCCCTCACGGCCTCCCAGCAGGCTAAGCAATGCCAAGCAATTCTAATTTAAGTCACAACCAGTAGGGAAGTATCTCTGGGGGCTGATGTCCTCTATCCCACTCAGTTAATAACCGGTACAATTGCCATTATGGCGATAAAGCCCAAAATTCATTTGCAGCTGCTTGAGTTTGGGTGATTTATTGTTCGGTAATTATCTTACTGGAGTCTTGAGGATGGAATAATCTCCCCGATTTACATAATCAAGGCATCAAAGTCTTTAGAGCAGGGCATGCTATGAGCAGATGGCCCTACCATGTGCAGTAGGATCCCTTAGTTTATCTAGCTCGTGTTGCACCCTATCTCAGTATCTATTCGCCTAAAGCAAAAGTTTACTGTTTTCTACTAATTAAATGTAATTTACATCAATACAGAGAGGTGGGTGCTCCTGCCTTCCTGTCAGGCTGCTAAAGGCCCCTTTGGAAGCAGCCCTGACCCACTCTGTGCTGTGGGAGGCAGGGTTTGTGGCAGGGAGACAAAGCTGGACGTTTCCTGCTGTCCAAGGCCGTGACCGACACCACAGCAGGTAGAGCTGAGAAGGAAAATCAGAACAGTACCTTTGTGAAAAGCTGGTAGAACAAAATGCAGACAGAACAGAATTCACAGGCAGAATGTGTCTGTGGATATTTTTTTAGGATGGGTTGGTTTGTCTGACTCCCTGCAGCCCCAGAAACCACCCAGTAGGTGTTTAGAAGGGGTCTTGGTGTATCTGTTCCAAACACCACCAGACCCAAAAATCCTCCCTCACGTTCTAAAAGGCTCTTAGCCCTTCCCCAGCACAAGTCACACATTGTGATCAGTTGCAGGGAAAGAAAATTGCTGACATCAGAAAGTACTAAATTGCCGCGATAATGCAAAATTTGTGAGGCTCTGCTACTCAAGTGCTTTAATCTGGGTCCGTTCCCACTTAGTGTCATTTCTTATGAAACTTCACACTTTTCACCTAATTGCTCCTGTAAAATTTTTCACGTTATTTGCATTTCTCACAATAAACACAGTTAAAAGAAAAGATAAATCTAATTTTCATGACAGTTTTGCAGAACAAAGTGCATGTTAGAACATTTCATTCAGACTTAAAAAAAACCCCCACAACCAAAACCAAACCAAAACCAAACCGCAACTTAAAGACCTGCAGCTGCTGGCCCAGCCTGAGCTGGGTGGATTTTCCTTGATTGAGCAGTTCAAACACTCCTGGGGGCCCAGTCAAATGTTCAAAAAGTGCAGTTTGAACTTTAGTGATAAATGGCTGAGGATAAAAATGTTGCTGTTGAGTTTTAAAGACAGGCTAGATGAGAATCTTACAGACTATCTGACATTGGGTCTTTTTTGCCTTTCCTTTTATGTAGTAATATTTCTGGCTTCAAAATGGATTTTCCTTCTGGAGGCAAAGACATTTGAAGTTACTGTGGGGAGATCATTTATTTTAAAAGTATTAATTTTTAGGACATCTACTGCGATGGAAGGAACATGTAACATTTTCCTTGACTGAAATGAACATTTGGGAACCCGAAGCTTTCAGATGGCGGTTTTTTTGGTGCTCCCAAAGATAAAAAACAAACAGAAATGCAGCTTGTTTTCCATTTGCTCTCAGACAGGACTAAGGACAGAAACCTCAGCTGGGGCTGAGGTGATTCTGTGGGGTGAAGGGGTGAAGCAGGGCTGGCAAAAGGCTCTTCCCAACTTAGGGTGAGCTACAAAGGACTTTTTCCTCCAGCTGGGGTTCTGGGGATGGAGAGAAAGGTTACTGCATAAAGGGATAGGGGGAATGGTGCTGGAGGAAGGAGCTGAGGAGGCAAATCTGAGGAGAAAGGAAAAAGAGAAAGCCAGCAAAGGGATATTTTGTATCACAGGACATCAGGCTCAGCAATAAAAGCTGGGGAAGACGGGGGATGTTTGGAGTGATTGTGATAATTCAACCTTTGCCCCAGAAGTGTCACAGCATTCCTTACTCCTGTGACTGAGCTGTTATTTTATCCTGTGGTGTTTGGTGTCCCACTTTTAGACAGAGGTAATAGTGACCACTGACTAGTGGTTGGGTTTTCTTGGTGATTTTTGATTATCTTTTTTCTAATAAAAGGTGTTTTCTATCAAAGAATGCAAACAAAATCTCCCTTAAGACAGAGGGTTTGTGTCAGAGCAGTAGTTTGATTGTACTCTTAACGTAGAAGAAAAAAGAAGCAAAAAAAAATCTGATGCAACTTATAGAAGAAAGCTATTTTCCTGCGTGCAAGATTCCTGCTTGTCATTAGATTAAAAACCATACATATAAAAAGCTTGGAATTGTATTTCAATGTGAAATTTCGACTTGACAGTTCTGAGCCTTGTAACTCTGTGCCTAAAAAATGACACCGGCACTTTTCATCTGCCTTTAACTTTGGTTT
This sequence comes from Actenoides lindsayi, assembly GCA_025331215.1. NCBI lineage: Eukaryota > Metazoa > Chordata > Aves > Coraciiformes > Alcedinidae > Actenoides > Actenoides lindsayi. Next base: position 5,666 of record WTSP01009873.1, read on the forward strand.
TATACCAATAATTACCACCACCTTGTAATTAGCTGAGTGTTCTGAACCTCTCTGCCTGTCATCACGTAAATTCGGTTTCTTCCCATGAAAGTGTGAGGGTTTGTGTCTTATTTGCCTGAAGTCTCTGAGTTTTCCTTTCTTGATTCAAATATTTGTTGGTAAGGCCATTGCATATGAAGCGGCAATCGTCAGAAACTCCCTAGGTGTCACCATCTGAGCCGTAATCCTTGTTAAACTCATTCAGGGGTATTTAATCTTTATGATTTTATGGAGGATGGAGAGAAGGAATGTTATGGATGAGAACTCAATTCCCTGACAATGTGTTTTTACCTGCACTGCAGCTTATTTTTTGTCAGTCCTTCAGACACCCTGCGTGTATCTCTTCCCAGGCTCCCGCTGTATTCACCATTGGCACCAGCCTGACCTGCCAGCGTCAGTGACTGGAAACAAGACACACTGAGCAGTGAGCAGCTGAAACTGTCTCCTTCCTTGCGAGGTTTTGCCTCCTGGTTGGGTTCTTGACTGTCTAATACAGTTTGTGCTCTGAGAGAGGTTTCTCTTGTGACAGTTTCACGCTGAATTCAACACCATGGAATTAATGAAGCACCTTTTTCCTACTGGGATGCTAATTTGGGGCACACTCTTTACTCAGCTTTATACTTTCAGCAAATGTGTAGAAATACACTCTGAGAACCCTTTTCATCTGTCAAATTTGAGGTTGGCTGAGAGGGTCGGAGACTGTGAGAGTGAGCTATAACTCTGTTTTGTGGGTGGACTTGTGGACGTTTACCTTGGCAACTAGAGACAGAGAGGGAAAAACAAAAGGGACCCTGAAAGCAAGAATGGCAGCTTGGGCATGCAGTACGGTGGCCTTTGGGTTTAGCACTCTAGCTCCTTTTATACGTTTATCCCAGGCCTAAGTAGCTCCCTCCTCAAGTCAAAGGTGATAGCAGGGAAGAACAATTCCAGAAGTAGCACCTGCAACATGGATCTGAGGTCTGTTGTTTAAATTTCAGGTCCCTTGAGGTCTTAATCTTTTGCTTTAACTTGAATAGCAAATCAAAGATCTAACAGTTAAGCTGCAAGACAGGCTGGGTGTTTTCCTGGAGGCTACAGAGATTTTCACCCTTGCACCTCCATTCCTGAGGAGTGAGTGACAGGTTGATGGGTGCCTGTTAGACAAACTTCAAAATGATGGGGCTGTTGGAAGCTTTTCCTTGGAACCGTTCCCAGAGTGACAGGTAACGTGACAAGGTGCTGGGCTTGACTGTTCCTGGGAAGGGCTGCTGAGAAGGTCGTCTCGCAATAATCGGGTTTTGCGCTCGAAAGGCAGGCTGAGGCTGCAGCCTTGGCTTCTTTTCAGGACATGCACGAAGGGGTTACGGGGCTGGACGCTCATCCCTCGCACGCGGGTTTGTCTCTCCGCTGGGAATCTCTGCAAAGTTCAGTAAGAGACTCCAGTGCCTCTGTTTACAGAGAGCTCACCTGCTGTGAGGAGCCCAAGCTCCCATCCCTTAGGAGACTCTCATGCCTGTCAAATAAAAGGCAGTAAAGGTCAGTGCCGCATGCCAGATTAGTTAGGTTGGAGCTTGCAGGATTTTGCCCAGGAGACAGGAATTGACTTGGGGTCTCCCGTGCTTGAGGCCAGCATCCCAGAGACCAGGATTTTCTTTTATTCCCTCCCTTGAGTTTTGTTGAAACTCACAGTTAAACTGTAAAAACCAGCATCTTTAGGGAAAAAACCAATCTGTTCAAGAATGTTCCAACCGTCTCCTTTTAGTAATTCCTCCCCCCTCCATTACTAGCAAAGAGTTAGTAAATCTGTTTTAATAGGCACATTGGTGCTCGGAGATTATCTGCACATTTTTTCCTTTTATTCTGCGTTCTTTTCAGGCTTAACCATGGAGTCTGCAGAATGTATCACTGCTGCAATCAGAATACTTATGCTATTAAAAAAAAGAGAGGGATTTAACTGCTAATTGCACAGAGATATTCTTCAGTGTGCATCCCGCATGTAATTTAGATTGTATCAGCAGATAAATATGATAACAGGCTGCTTTTTATCGAACCAACAAACAAGCAAACTCTGTCTTTAGGAGCTGGCTGCAAAGCTGTGTGAGCAGTCAGTACTGACTGGACAAATATGAATATGGCTGAAAATCATAGGCAAGCCTCCAGAAATTCCCTTGAGCGTGTGTGATATTCCTTGCTACTTTGGACCTGTCTTTCCAGGCTTGACAATCTTTTGTTGCAGCCAACTGTATGGTGTTAGCATTGTTGTTATCAACTGGGAATGGTGGAAGGAGTGCTAGGAAGAACTGCTCTTCCTTTGGACCTCGTGGGTTTGGGCTGGCTTCAAGTTGAAGCTCTTGGGCTATTAGCAAAGGCTTGGGATATTTACCTGGTGTTTCTAGATGTACTGCTGGTACCACAAGAAGTCATCTTCTGCTTATCCCTGAAACATCTTCCCTCAGTCAAGTGTTTATAGAGGAGACCGGCCAGCTTACAGTTACATGAGATGATAGAGATATTCATGCTAAAGAGCTCTTTGGTGGGTGATTTCAAACCATCCATTCTCAAGAAGTTGGTGCTTACGATTAGAGAACAGGAGATCTGAGCTGGTTGGAAAGTCAGTTCTCAGCTCTGATGTGAACTTCACACGTGGTCTCGGCAAAATCAGTTTCTCTTCAGACTTTGAGTTCCTCATGTTAAAATAAGACAACGACAATCGTGGTTCTCCCCTTCTCCCCAGGCCTGATCCTGCAGAGACCTGGGGAGGAACAGTCCCAGTGGAGGTGAATCAGTGCTCAGGTGGTAGGAGGTTTGGTGCTTTAGATGGAAGACTCCCCAGGAAGTGGGGATGTTTCCACTACGTGTCTGTACCATACCCTAAAAATGAGGCTTCAGTTTCAGCTGGGAGCCTGAGCACTGCTCTTGTACAACAGTCTGTAAATAGTGCAGAAAGCATCTGTGTTTTTAACAAACTCTTCTACAATCCCAAGGGAAGCTGCTACCTTTATTTTATTCCTGTTTCTCTATTAATCCTTGCCTGTGCTCGGGTTGTTCATGCCCAGTACAGTGTTTTGTCACTGGCAGAGTTCTTATGTGGCTTGTCTTGTATTGAGCTGTGATTTGGGTTGAATAGGTTTGGTTCCCTGCTCTGACACCAGCTTTCTCCGTGTCCTCTGCCTTGTCACTTAGTCCCTCTGAGCCTCGGTTCCGCATTGATGAAATAACAGCAGCGATCTTTTGTTCCCACTGTAAATGAGCTCTGTGCAGATGACAGACAAGGCTGTGAGGCATTGAGGTGCTATGGTAACAGCTGGAGAAGTATCGCAGATGAAGGAAAATTGCTTTAGTGCTGCCATTATTTGTTAGGAGATGAGCTGTCCTGTTTCCACTTTCCAGCTGTCCCTTGCATTAACATTTGCCCATATATTATAAGGAGAAACCTCAATAATATTAAATGATGCTCGTAACAGGCTACAGGAAGCAGGTGTCAATGAGCTTAATTAGAAAGCTTTCCTCTTTCTTTACACTTGGATGGGGACTATAAACCAGGGACTTTTATTAACCCTGCAGCAGTCCCCCTTTGCTCAGCATGCTGAGCAGGCCATCAGTGAAAAAAAAAATAGCAGCTTGTTAAAGCGATAATGTAACTAGTTCTAATTAGAATTGCTGAAATGTGAAGCCGTCCTGCAGCAGGGCACACGTAGTTTGTATGATTTCAAGTCATTATTGACCGCTCAGGGCACTTTCCCGCAGACAGGTGCCAAACTGCAGTAAAAAACGGGGAGTTAGCCCTGGAACTGCTTTTTAGTGAGTGGCTCCTGCTTCTGTCAGTGGCACGCAGGCTCACGCTCGACTCTCTGGGCTGGCCAGCTGACGCAGCAAAAAAATCATCAGGTTTCATTACAAAAACTTGCATGTGAATGTATCAACACGGATGTCTTCCTACAGGTCTGCTCATTTCGGAGGAAAGCACACAACCCTCTGCAATTGCGGGATTGCTTAACCAGGGTACGTTTTCCTTGCCCTGCCAGTGGAGGACTGACGTATCTCGAAGCAGAGAGGTTGCTATCCCTTCTAAAGCACCCAGATTTTTATTTGAGTGGCGGAGTGAGGAATGGTGCTGATGTGCATGTACCATGTAATGTTCATTCCACAGCCTCGGCGGCTTCTGTTCCCTGCTTGCTCTACTCCTCCTGAGCGTGTATTTGCATATAGTCAGATAATAGTTGCTGATGGTTTCTTTTTCTCCAGTCGGCTTTGCAACAACCAGGGAAAAATATAAAAATGTATGGCAGGATGGGAAGGGAACTATTCAGTTGCCAAGGCCTAATTAGCAAGGAATTCTCACAGCGAAGTCCTCCCCAGGTAATTGCTGCTCATCTTCATCTGTGAATAGAGGAAGATAAAATAGTTTTAAGAAGCTAAATCAAGTCCTTGCAAAATACCACTAGCACCCAGTAGCTGAACCGTGCTGGAGTGGGGAGGGTGAAAAGAAGGGATTTACAAAGAGCTCTTGAAAAGCTTGCTAAGTAGCTAATTAGACAGATTTCCGCTAGCAGCTTTCTAAGACCTATTTTCTGGTCCTTTGGTAAACATTCAAAAATCATCTGAGTGGTTTCAGCGATTGTGTTTTGGGGCAAGTTTCTTTCTTCTCCACTAGGTGGGGAGGATCCTTCTGGGCAGAAAAAAAATACCCCATCAGAAGAAGCTTCAGGACTGGAACCCAGTCTGACGGAGTCCGTGGGTAATGCAGAGCATAGAGCAGTGCTGGGGGTGAGGATGGGACTCTGCTCTGCTGTCCTGCGATAAAACTAACAGTCTGCCTCACCCCTGGAGTGTAAATGATGCCAAGAGCTGTGCACAGCACTTGAAGCTGGTTTTGGTCTGCTCTAACCCCAGGTTTCAAGTACGTGGTCCAGTCTGTCCCACTTTTGCACACCCAAGAGGCTTTTTTGTGATGCTGGGCAGTGGATACTGAAGGATTTGTCTTCAGCCTCTCCCGCCCTCTGTGCTCATCGTGCAGGTGCCAGATGTATAACAGTGTCTCTGGTGCTGTAACTCAAACCCATTTTCTTTTGAAATATCATATTCTGAATTAAATTAGCACCCGAGCCGCTGCTGTCCTAGCAAGGACCAGCATCAAAATGCCAAACGGAGGCAACTGTGGGGCTGTGCAGTGTTGGGCACAACAGAGCCATGGCCAGTAGCCAAACCATTCGTGTTCGCTTACTGGTATAACAATGTATTCCACCTTTAAAATACTTTATTTGTGCTTCTATTCCCTGCAGAATGAAGCCAGCAGCGTTAGAGCTGCAAAAGGCATGTGTGCTCCTGCAGCTCATGACTCTAACCCTGTGAGCGACTTATTCTCATAGCATGATAAACACATGCTGTAGAGGAACAGCACTAATTATGACCCTGTCACCTTCATCAGCTCCCCACTAATTGTTTTGGCTTTTTTTAATCTCAGTGCTTGAAGATGAAACATGATGTTTGGTTCTGCAAAGGAGTTGAAAAGAAAAGAGAAGAAAGAATTGCATTTTAAAATAGAAGCGTCAGGTAGAGCTTTCTGTTGGATTTGAAATTCAAATGACAGAAATTTATAACTATTTTTTGTGTTATTAAAATGAGGCATGGGAAATTTTTATAGGACTTACTCGGACTGCCCCTGCTGACTCTCCCCCCAGGGGGCAGATTCTGTTGCTGTACCAAGACCAGAGGGTAAACACGCCAGTGGTAGCCAGTACATTGACTTTCATGGCTCAGAAATGTTTTGAAAATGATCTCTGAGATTTGTAGGAAATGAAAGAACTCTGAAAACTGTTAGGAAAAAAAAGCCCCTGTTAGTAAACCTTGCAGGGTGTTATTCTACCTGGGGACAGCCCTCAGGGCAGAGAGATTTTCAACCACTTGACTGTGGCAATGAGAATGTTACTGCTGTGAGAGCAGCAACGTTTCCGAAGCAGCTGAGTGGGGTATAGATCAGTCTATAATAGTGCTCAGCACGATAAAGAAATACAAATAATGATTAAAAGGCCCAATTGTAACTGTCCTGCATGAAGCCAATCAGCCTGAGGCTTGGCTTCCCGTGGCTGTCTCGAATAATTCCCACGAGCAGCTGCTTCAGTAGCCTATGAAAGAAAATTAGCTTGGCGAGTGAGAGCGGCATTGCGCGATTGTGCGTGTTTCTGTTTTACCACATGCTTATAATCCAGAGGAGATGTTTGTGTCTATGGAACTTTGCTGTGCCAAAACCTCTTGCTGAACTTGTTGCAGAGTTACCATCATCAGAAATGCTTGCCCCTCAGTGGAGGGTGAAGGTGAGCTGAGCTAGCGTGGATGAAAGAACGTGTGTCCTCTCGCGTCGATCTCGCCGTCTAGAGCCAGGGGAGCTTTGGCAATAAGAGGTAACGTGTAATTCTGCTGCTCTTGTGCTATTTGTTATCAGGCAGGACTAAGACTGGTTATTTTTAGCTGTCGCATGGTGTGCAAACAAAGGACTATCAGGCTATTGACCAGGAATCAGGAGATGTGTCTCTGGATCCAGATGAAAAGGATGCTCAGCCTGTGCTCTGTGTGAATTGGGATGATTTGGAGGCAAAGGCATGTATATACGTGATTTGCTCTGCAACTGACATACAGCAATCAAATGCAAACTCATTTATATTTTAAAATCCGGATTTTAATTGCCAGCCCACATTTATCTGTGTGTGTAGGCAGGAGGGAGAACTCTTCACCCAGCTGCATTTGGATGCTGGCTTTTGGGAGGGAAAGAATTGCTAAGAACTGCCTCCATCCAAGGACTTGTGCAAAAAGTCTCAAGCCTAAAGGAGGTTATTATCTTTCAGGAATTATTATCTTTCAGGAATCATCTTCCATCTAGCCAGTCCCCTTGCTCAGGCCACAAGCTATTTTGTCATGCTTCTAACCTGAAACACAGATTTACTGGCCTTGCTCGCTCCAGTCGCTATCCCAGGCTACTTTGTCTTAAGGTTTTTATTTGATTTTATAATCTCGAATTCCCATTAAATGCAGATGCATTGCTCTTCATAGTCACATGTTAAAGTATAACTCACCTCTGTGTGCACACATGCTCACGTTCTTGCTTCTTCCACCAGCGACTCAGACTTCCTGCACTATGTAGACAAAGGTGGTTTCAAGAAGCTGCTCTGGTAGGTCCCACGTGATGCTATGTCACTGTCACCTCACACAGCCCAGCTCCAAACCTGTTTGAATAGCATTAAACCCCAGGCCCATGGGCTTGAGTTGTGTGTTGGTAACGTGAGGGGGAACTTACAGACCCTGAGAGCAAGGAAGAGATGGAGTCATTCATCATTTACCATGAGGGGAAGGTTTGGAGATGACAGAAAACTGATAACTTGGGGGGAGACCTTGTCAGACCAGTTAGTAGAAAAGTGAGAGAGATAGGGCCATTCAGAACATCACCTGCTTTGTTAGTGCAAGAAGAGGTTCATTCTGCCTTGGGGCTCAGCTGGCTTTCAGTCCAATAGCAAGAGATGGGTGTGTTGTCAAAGAGTATGTTAAAGATTTAAATCCTGCCATTTTGGTCAGTATTTCACTGGATTAGCAGAAATACACACACCTTGGGATCGCTGCTGTTCAGAGCTAGCCTTTTAGCTTCCACGAGTTTAGTGTCTCATTTTTCTGTGCCAGCACTTGCTTTGTCTCCGAGATGCTGTGTGGTGCCAGCAGCCTGGGTAATGTGTCTGCTGTGCGGGCACTCGAGGAAATGCAGTGACTGCTCCACCACTCCAGGGCATTTCTGATCATTTATCCCTTTGCTGACCCAGCCTAAATTCCACCTGCTAACACCAGGTGTAGCAGCAGAAATCTCTTCTCTTGCCACACGTCTCGCTCATAAGAAGAGAACTGAAATGTAATTGAGTGAAATCTTCCAGCTGCTTTGATGCATTTCTACCGGGCGGTGCTGGGGATGTCAGACTTTCCCACATCACAGCCAAACTGTTTATGGAGGTTTCCTTTCATTTCCAGCTCAAAAGCACAGGGACTGTCCTTCCACTTGCTTGCCATGGCAGGTACTGAAAAGTCCCAATGACATAGAAAATATATATTAAAATCCTTTGTCTGGGTGAAGTTCAGCGCTGCTGAGCGTGGCAGAAACAAGCGTGAGCTCTGTGATATGGCTCACTGACAAATGGCGAGATCCTGACCTCGTTCTTTTCTTTCTAAAATCAAATTAGAAGTGAATTGTTACACAAACTGGCAGGATGGGAAGGACAGATGAAGCTCAGCACCGAGCAGTCCTGTCACTTAGCTTGAGACTGTGCAGAAGAATTTTCAGAGCTCTCCTAAACTGAGCAGGCACTGCCTGGGGAAGCTGTGTACAAGCTCTTATTGATATACTGGTCAGCCACCAGTACAAATACCTTCCAGGTGAGCAGGTAACTTTCCAGAGACCAGGGAGTTGCTTTCATACAGAGTATGGCTGGGTACATCCCCAGTAGATGAGAAAAAGGGCTTTTGTTATGCGTCGTTTTTAGTAAAATTGATCCTCCTCCTCAACAGAGGTCAAAGAAATCAAATCTGGATAGGGAGATACTATGAGTCTTATTCACTCAGACTAACTCCCCTCACCTAATTCTCTGTGGAACCTGGCAGCACCGTTGCATCCGTATGGAACATAATGCCTGGCAAAGCCATCTATAGTTATGTAACTTCATGAAGTCGGATGATGGAAGCTGATTCTGCATTTCCTGTATCTTCTTTTTTCATTGCCTTTGGCGGCCAACCAGCAAAGCAAACGATCTGCCCTCTGATTGATTTTTCTAAGAATAAACCCATTATTCTCTGACTAAACCCAGTTTAGTGCCCTAAACTGTGAAGCTGTCTAGAGGTAAAGGAGACACACGTCACGCTTCTGTGATTGTAGTGGGGGGGTAGAGCACCACATTCTCACACAGCTACATGGGCAGAGGTGGCTGTCTTTTTGCCAGCCTCTGACTGTACTGGGCAGCACAGTGGCCCTTGGTGCTCTTGGGCACCACTGAGCTTCCTTTCTCCCCACCTGCTCTTGTGCTGGGCTTGCTCTGGCCGAGCTGTAAAACAAGCATTTAATTTTGAGGTCACATATTTACATTTGTGAATGCGCTAGAGATTTTGCTGACCTTTACTCTTAAGAAATGGCTCCCAACAGCTAGTGACAGTACAGCGAGCACCCGAGCATCAACTTCTTAGTCACAGCCGAAGCCACAACCTGGAGTTTTCTCTCTGGCTTATTGTTGATATTTCGGCAAAGGATCTGAGCTGCCTCTTCCCAGCCTGCTCCTCTCTCCCTGTTGGCTCCTGGCAAATTGATGTGAATCTGTTCAGCACCACAGGCAAGCCTCAGGGGGGAGGGGAAGATTAATTGAAGACTTAATTTCTTCTATTTTCATTTGATTAGCTAAGTGGAAGAGGCATGAGTCCCTGCTTATGTGCTACTGGAGGCCTCGTGTCGGCCGTGAATCACAGCTCCCAGCTGCCACAGTCTGGTTGCATGTCAGGTTAATTATGATATTGTAGTAAATAGTCTTGCGGGCAGATCCCATCAATTATAGCCCTCCACATGCAAGCTGCACAACTCATTTTCCATCACTTGCCCGAGACAGGCCAAAGCTGAGAAAAAAAGAGCTTGGGTAGAAGTGGAATGGGTCAAGGGTTTAGGAATGTCTCTGGGAGGAGGGTTGGGAGGTAGGAACAGGTCTGAAGGGTCCAGTTCTCCAACAGGCAGCAGCCAGCTGGAGCCAAAGGAGCTGAACTCGTTGGCCAGACTGTCTTGGGTGCAGTAAATAAATCAAAGCTAGCAAGCAATCAATAAAACGAAATGTACTTGCACAGAATCTCACAGGAAAGCTAGATAATCCCAAACCTGTGAGTGAGTGGCAAACGAGGGAACAGATTTTCCTTCTCCTCAGTCTTGACACCCTAGCGCCAAGCTTTTCTTATTGCCTTGGTACCACAACAGTGTCAAACTCTCGCCGTTCCAGACTGTTGCAGATCAACATTTCTTGTTGTGGCTTAATACTGTTTTGTGAGCGGTTTGAACTAGTATTGACCTAATCGATGCCCAGCTGGGACATCAGACAGCAGAGCAATGCCATAAACATCACTACTGTGTGCAGAGCCTGGTCTGCAAAAACTGGAGTTTTACTCAGTGCGATGTGGATCCCAGGAAGCCCTTCAATTTCCCCTTCCCCTGTTTGCCACTGGCCACTCCTTTTCTCTGTTAGCAAGTTTATGTGGATTTCTTGCATTGTTTACGTTGTTATATTATTTTAGAGCCTGACACATCACACGCCAAAAAAAAATCTTACTGGTGTTTGCTTAGAGACAGACAGAGGGACAATGACAAGATGCAGTGAAGAGTTACCATCAGCTTCCCTCCTGTTTTGTCCTTTTGCTTGTCTTCCCCAACAGCAGTGGGTACTTCCTGGAAGAGCTCTCGCTTGAATTCAAATCCTGGGGAGAGGCAATGAGCGCACAGAGCCTCCATCCCTGACGAAAAGGCTCCAGCTGGCAAGAGAAATCCAGGCTGAGAGCTGCCTAAGGCTTTCTTGGAGATTTGGAGTAATTACAGGGAACAAAAAACTTCATACTTTAAAATGTCAAGCAGCATTTATCTGAAATTCTCCCCAGCCAAGGGGAAATGAAAGAAGATGCAGCAATAAAAAGGAGGAATGTCAAATCTGGCAGCCTGGAAACGCATTGGTAGGACCCTAATCCATAAGCACCATCCTCACGAATGACCCCACAGCACTCTTACAACTCGCTTTGCCTCAGTTTCACTTTTCTATGTGTGTAAGGTCAGAATCACCCATTTATCCACAGACAGCAGAAAAAGGAATGTCTGCACAAAAAGAGCAAAAGGCCAAAGTGTTTGACTTCCCTCCTCAGTCAGAGACGTGTGGTTCAGGGGTGAACCGAGCTTTAGATACTGAGTGCAATGAGGTGTGATGTACCCATCGTGCACCTGGACCAAAAAAGAAGTTGGGTGTTGTGTGTTCCTCACACCACAGCCAAGCCTCAGCTACCAGCCTGGCCGTGGAAGAAAGAAGGGGAGGGTGATACAGAGTGATGGGAGGTAAATGCGTTGCAAAGCTCCTCAGAGCATTCTGTTTGAGAGATTGTCTGGAAATGCATGAACTGGTCCCAGTGGTTGTTGCAGCCCTGACAGCATGCCAGGCATGAGGCAAAGTGGAATTGCAGCTAGCAGCAGTATTTGGCAGTTGAGTCTGGTCACAGTCGTGGGAGGTGACCTCCCCTAGCTTGGGATGGCTCCAGCTGGAGAGTGAGAGCTACTGACTCTGCTTACAGAGTCCATCCATACCAGGAATGTGGCTGCTGCTCGAGCAGGAGATTCCCCTCATCCAGGCAATGACATTTGGGGCTGTACTTGGCCACCCTTTTGCCCAGGAGAGCCCGGCTGGGTGATCAGCTGGCTCCAGCTGCTGCCTGCCAGGTCTGGAAGGTCGGTACCTGCAGCTGATGCCCTGCGCATGGAGCTTTTCAAACCCTTACTTTGGCCTCAGTAAAACCACCTTTGGTTCCCAGTTTGTCCCGAGGCAAACGCAAAGACGTGCCGAGCTGTTTGTGAAAACGGACCTGGGCATCTGACATCTCAAGGCAAAGCCCACGTCAGTCCAAGGGTCTGCACACCTCCCGACGTCCGCAGCGCCCGATTGCCTGTGCAGGACACCAGGGACATGCAGAGCTGTGCTCCTCCTGCCCGCTGTTCCTCTCTCCTTGTCAGCTTCTGAGCAAATCAAACAGGCTCTTGGAGGTCAGCTGCTGGGTAAAAATGCATCACCCCCACTACTGCTACCAAAAGAGTCCATGGTGTTTGTTAAAGCCTATTCACGCTTCCCACCCAGCACACTTTTCACCTTACGTTTGAGGAAGAATTGGGCTGCCCGAAGTGGACAGCTGGAGTGGGGAATTCTGCAAAGACCATGAGCTTCAAACTCACACACAGAAAGGCTGCAGTCAGGATCCTGCATTTAACCTCTTTTATGTGAGTAGTCTGAGTACCTATTGATTGGCTTTGCGTACACAGTGGTACTTCTTGTTTTCAGCAGGTACATTTGCATATGTAATTGAATTAATATGCTCCTTTAAGTGCAGCGATTATTGTGTGAATCAGGCAATGTATTTGTCTCCGAGTAACAGAATTTCCAGCTTCCTGTCTTGTTGAATGGATCTGTCTGCTCCAGGTCACACAGAAGCAGTAACCAGATAGGAAGATGGAGGTAACTGCATAATGGCAGCATAAGAATGTTGTGTCGAGCAAGAGCCCTGTTTTGGCAGATCCTGTCAACAGAGACGTTTTGAGAGAGTCTGAAAGGCAGGGAAAAGGTGAGCCAAGAAGGGATGCACATGAGCACAGCAATAAGCAGGAATAAACACCATTTTCCTGTCATACCAAAAAGTCTAAGGCAGTGTGTGGAGGAGAGTTGGTCTCTCCTGGCTATTATCACAGGAGCTTCCCTGCTTGTAGCTGCTGCCAGCCCATAATTGTGCCCCTTCACCAGTCCCAGCTCTGATGAAACAGTGGTTCTTCCTGGTGAAGGCTTCTCTTTGGACAAAGAGAAGATGGTCTCAGCACGGAAGGACGGTGGACAATTCTTTTCCATTTCTTTAGCTGCATTATGGAGCACGAGGCGTTGCTGTGCTGGCCCCCCTGTGCTGCTGCTCACCTCGCACAGGTATCATAAAAGGCAGTCCTTGTCCCCAAGGGGTTCCCTTCTTCCCTGAAGGTCCTTCACCCGTCAGGTTTCTTGCCACCCTTGAGAAGCCCTGGGTGAGCCATCAGGTGTTGGAGAGCCCTGGGAGAGCTCTGCCAATGCCTGGGGTGTTTGGCAGGAACCGTGAGCTGCTCCGTGTCTCTACCCTTGCAGCGAGCAGCTGGTGGGGATTCCCCCCAGGATCGCCTCTCTTTCGCTTCCAGCTTTACACAGCAGATCAAATTTGCTGCCTCTGCCTTGTTGCGTGTTGCCAAGTGATAGCAATTTTGGAGAAAATAAACATGTAGAAAAATAGACCGTTGAGAGGAGCCCAGAGGAGGTGGCAAACTTCACAAAGACAAACCTAACGAGCTGGAAACTGGCAGAAAGGCAGGACTTGGGCAAGTTAAAATAATTTCAAATAAACAAGGTCTCTTCATACAAGGCATAAAAGTCCCACACAGAGAGAAGAGTCTGCCTTGTTCCACTGTGCAGCAGGAACATAAGAAGGATTTTTTTATTTTTTTTCCCCTTTTTGCTCACAAATTTAACTTTTCCCTGAAGCTTTGGTAGCTGTGGTCTTGCAGACAAGCAACTGTTGTTTTATCTATTGGAAACCACTCTCACATCTGCCCTCACCTTACTTTTCTGTCCACAGAACATTCAGCTCCATTACAGCAGACAATTTATTGGTCTTCTCAGTACTTTTCTACTTTGTGCTGCTGACAACATTTGGAAGGTTATTTGTCCTTGAGTACTTCCAATTCTTCCTCTGCAGGAGCATAATCGCTCATTATTAGCAGCAGTTTCAGACTCTAATCATAAAGCTGTTATTTCTGCTTAATCCTAACCATGCTAAATACTATTTTGACATTTAATCCCCCGGTATCTGGCAATATTGTGCTATTATTATTATTTATTTGACACGGTGAAAAACTAGCACCGTAGTAATCACATCCTTATTTATTTACCGTACATCTCGGTTTCTGTCTCTTGCCGGCCTGTGTCACGCAGCCTCTCAGTGCAACGTACCCAAAAATGTGGCCCATGTATGCAGAGGATTGGGAGGACAGTTGGACCAAGGAACAGGGTGATGCTTTAAAGTAAAGAGCCTGGAAGCACAGGGCAGGGTGCAGGCAAGTGTTCCCACAGCATTGCAGCCCCCCAGGTTCCAGTGACTGCCTGAAAGAGCAAAGAGCTGAGGGCACAGAGTGCTGAGAGCTGGGGGGGGGAAACCCCTGACCCCGCTTCACTTTTCTCTCACTCCTGAACCATCATTGAAACAGTTAGAGCTGAATTCTGATTTAACATCTGTGGTCATGGTTTGTGTGGGTTATTACCCACAGGGAGGGTAGCAGGGTAGAGGGAACCTGTCCACAGTCAGTAAAGGTTTACATCTCTTAGGGTCTGCCCATGGCACAGCCTGGGGCTGTCCCGCCGAGGGTGAGGCTGTGCCCTGGGCACTGCCAGGCTGGGCAGAGGAAAGGAAAGGCAAGGCCGCAGGAGGCTTGCGAGCTTCAGCTCCCAGGGTAGGAGTTATTATATAGTCTTTGTTATGTGATTATATGGTAGAGTATTGCTTAAGCAGAGCAGAAAAAGACCTCGCTCCCAGCACTGTCTGAATTTTGAATGTATTACTTTGAAAGCTTAATCATATTCTTTTCACAGTGCCTTATGGTGTATATATATATTTGGGGTTTTGTTGCTTTTCGGTGTTCACTCATTTCACTGCCAATTTCAGCTTAATAGTATGAAAATTGCTCTGGATCCCTCTCCTTAGAATTCTCCAGTTACAGAACTCGCTGGGAAGAAGTGCTAAGTCAGTTGCTTTGTCCTGTTCCTTATTTGTCTTTAGGATCCCTAGATGAGCACCTTTGGAGGTGCCAGCAGGAAGCAAAGAGCCCGCTCTCGGGGAAAGCCTCGGACGGGGCAGGTGCAGGGCTGTACGCTGGACCCCTGGGCTGGGGGGCTGCTCTTTTCTCAGGACAGAAATACCAGGGAGGTGTGACATAAGAATGTTCCTGAGGAGATGGGCCAGGGCACAGGCACCAGTGGGTTCAGGGCAGCATCCCGCAGCGCTCTCTCCTGGCACGGTGAGGGCCAAAGCCTTCTGCTCTCTGCAGGGTGAAGGGGGTAAATCGTCACTAGAGCCCCACGGCCGTGCCCAGGGGATCTGCGTGTGACTGGCAGGACACACTGGAGCCAGTTTGGCCTCTGAAGAGGAGCCAGGCGGGAGGCAGCCCCAGGTGGCTGCAGGTGGGGCAGGGATGCTGGGATGCTTATTGCTCTCAGCTGGGCGGGGGCTGCAGGGGGCCTACAAAAGGCGGGGGAAGGGCTTCCTCCAGTGCAGGGGTGGACTGAACTGGAGCGGACTGGAGGTGAGCTCGGTGGTTGCGGTGCTGTGCGCTCGGCAGGGAGAGGTGGGCAGGGGTCCTGCCGAGAGGCACAGGCAGCGCTGCCCGGCCTGGGGCTTGGTGCTAGTTGCGGCTCCTCGGCTGAGCACTGTCCTGGGGAGTGGGGGGTCCTGCTATCCCTTCGGTGCTTCCCGCCTGCTCCTCGCACCCCTGCCCTCGGGTTCCTCCCGTCCGAAGGCTGCGAGTCCTCCGGGGATGCCGGCGGGGTCTGTGGTGCCCGGCACGGGGGCTGGCTGTGCTCAGGGCCAGGCTCTGCGGTGGGCGGAGGAGGCTCCGAAGCTTTAACCGGTGCAAAAAGGAAAAAAGCATCGGGGCCCTCCGTGGCAGACAAATACCTCCTTGTTAGGAGACAAAACTGACTTCGCAGAAATACGGCGTTGGGTGCGCTGTGGTTTCTGCCCTCATGGAAATGTCTTTTTTTTTCTCTGAGGATGAAAATAATAGCGTTCCTGTAACACCAGCTGCTCCCCCTTTCCCTGGGGTGCTTGGGACAGTAACCAGCTCTGGGCTGTGGAAAACACAACAAACGTCAGAAGTATTTGTTTGTTGCCTCCCTTCCACTTCACAAGGATTGACAAATCTGGCCGGAGTGAAAAGGAAGGAGGCAAATCTGTTGACAAGTAAAAGCGGCACCGAAATCCCCCCGAACGGGGAGCGCAAGGCTGGAGCTGATCCTGGAGCTGCTACCCTGGGGTAGTGCAGTGGCTGGGGTGGCAAAGGGACGGGGCTGTCTGAAACCCATCTCTGCAGCTGCCTCTTCGCTGCCCGCAGCCACGGGGGAGAAGGAGAGCAGCTCCCCAAACTGTTTCGAAATGCAGATAAAGAACTTTTCTTTTTTTTCCGACCCCCCCCCCTTTTTGGGCTGATTCATAATGGTACAGACTGCACAAGCAAAATTCTCTCTGGCACGGGGAAAAACGCTGCTTTCTTGTACGTGGATGACATGTGCGTGAACATTGCACCCTGGGAGCTCCCCAGCCACGCTGCGTTTCAAACCCGCCCCTTTGGCTCCCAGGCTGGGACCCGCGCAGATGTGCGGGTGTCTGTGAGGGCTGCGGTGCCTGGAAGGCGGGTCCCAGATGGCAAGTCTGTGAAGCCAGGAGCCCTGTTAGCCCCGAACAAAAGCGGTCCCTGGCCATAAAGGACGGCACAATGCAGCCGTCGAGGGCTCCCGTTTAGGATCGTTGTTCCTTTGGCGTGGCGAGCAGGAAGAAAAGAAGAGGGAAATGGTTGATACTTAAAGGCGCGGTTGGGTTTTCTCCTTAGCTCAGTAGTTTCCGGAATAAGTAAGATTCGTTTGTTGATATTAAAAGCTGTCAGAGGTTTTTGTTGTATTTGTGGTGTCTTTGCTGGTGTTTGTGGAAAAGGTTAAATACCCGTTGTGGAAATATGAACGTTGTGGGGGGTGACGCGTTCCTGTTCTCCAGCAGGAAGCGGTGGGAGGAAAGCTCATGGACTAATGTGCTGTAGTCCACCCACTAAGCACTGGGCATTTTGCTTCTCCTACTGAATGCTGTCACTTGGGTAGTATTTAAAGCACAAGACCCGTCCTCTCTGTCAGCCCGATGTAGTTTTGACCAATTGGATCTCAAATGGCTTCAAGAAGCAGAACTCGAATCCTGACGGAGCTTGGAAAATGGGTCGACCTGGGAAAGCTACGAAATATTTCTTGTGTGACATTCATGTGTTTACTGGAGAATTAACAGTTCCTTGTGCTGATCAGTTCTCCCCTGGCTGATAGCTCAGGCTCCAGGAGGGTTACTTACTGTTCGTGCTCCGGGCTTTGCGAAAGGAAGCGGGTGCCTTTTCCCCATCCCGTGCGGCCCCCAGAGATGTTCGTGCTCTTGCCATCCGCGTTCTCCCCTCCCCAGCAGCCAGCCCAGCACCCTCGCAGGGAGAGGTTTGGTGCTGGCAGTGCCGCCTGGCTCCCTCCTCCCCATCACACGGGACTTCAGCTGTGACTTGGCTGAAAGCATCCTCAACAAAGTCACCCAGAGCAGCGTTTTAACGCGATTTATTCCTCCCCACCCTCTCCATGCCCACCGACCTTCTCTGCCGGTTGCTCCTCTGGGCTGAGCTGGAAGGCAAGGGGCACCAGAGCCTCACCACAGAGCAGGCATTTGCTGAGAAGTTTTGAAAACACTTAAAATTTAATTACTACTACAGCTTTAACTTTACTCCCTTTGCAAAGCTGTGTTACTGAGCTATGCCTAGTGACACAAATATGCTAATTAGCAACATTAGAAAGAGGGAGGAGGCAAGAGCTTGTTTTTCTGCACTTGTGCTGTTTATGCCACAGCAGTACCTATGCCTTGCTGGGAGAAATGCTGGGGGTGTGTTATTGTCTGGATTGGGGCTTAGCATTGTGGTGGTGGGAAAAGGTGTTTGAGAAAATAAAGGGTGGCTCAGTAGCTTGTGGTGATAAAGCCAAGATGCAGACTGAGTGTGGCTGGCAGGTGATGTGTTCCCCACACCCTGAGGCTCTTTGGACAGTGATGAATGCTTTGCTACCAGGGGAGTTGGGAAGGGGAAAGATGCTCATTGTTTATCCAGGGCTGTAGTTTATTGCTAATATTTGCCAGCTACATCACAACCATTCCTGCTTCTCCTGGGTGTATTGTTCCATAGCACAAACTCCATTTCAGCATGGAGTGAAGGGGCTCAGCTGCAGTCAGATCCAGCCACGCACCTAAGGTAGATTGGAGGTGAGCAATTAGTCACAGCCATGAATTACATATTTCAACTCCAGACCGATTTGTTGTGTGAACAGTTTCCACCTGACAGAGTTCACTTCCTCATACTTTTCTAGAATGACAGACTTTTTTCACCTCTGGAGGCTCTGTGTGACACATTTTCCCTCTCCTTTCTTAATAATCCCCATCTCCTGTAGGTATGTAAAGCAGGCTGTGACTCTGACTGCAGGATTAGGACTTGCATTATTTTTCCCCAAAACTGTTACCAAGGCGAGTCACTCTAGGGTCTGTCTGGCAGAACAGAAGGCAGGCAAACGTGAGCTGCTGCTCTGTGAGTGGGATGTCGGCTTTGCCAACGGGGGAGGCAGGAGCTGGCTGCGGATGCTCTCTGGACGTGGCTTGATGAGCAGAGCCCCCGGCTGAAGCGGGTCTGGCCAGAGCAGGATTGGCTGACATGGGTGGCTGCAGGGCAAGGTGGCAGCAGCCCCCCAGGGCTGGAAGTGGCAACACCACAGGTGCAGTGGGGAAATCTCCAGTACAAATTGCCTGCTGAAAAATGAGTGCTTAGGAGCACGGAAATGGGTAATTTGGAGTCAGTGTCCCTGTCCAGCAGCTAGCAAGATGGAAAATGCATAATGAGCAAAAGAAAGATGACAATAGGAACTGTGAAGGCACATGGAAGTAGTCAATGCCAAGGATGTTTTGTCATGTAGAGAAATGTCCTTGTTCCTTCAAATCTTGCAATTAATGAGGGCACTGACTTCTGAAGAGCAATTTTTTTTTTCTTCTGGAAAACAGCCGAGTCTCTTGTTTCAGGGGAGTAAATCAGGATCATATGCATCTGATTTAATAACTAGGTACTGTAGTGGTTCCTAAGTGAACACCTTTTTATTTTCATTTTCCAGTTGGCACCCACTGCTCTGCAGATCTGTTAATTCCTGAGCTGCAGAAAGCCTGCTTGCCCTGAGGAAGGCTGCAGTTGCCAAACTGCTTTCAAGAAGAAAAATAGTCAGAGGCAAGGGAAATCTTCTGTTTGAGTTTTAGGTGATCCTTTGGGGAGGAATCGAGGCCACTGCTTTAGAGTGAAGTGCTCAATAACTACCTCATAGGAATTTATGGGAGGACATAAATAAGAAAGGTGAGGGAAAGGCTGTTTGGAACTCTTACTCCTCTAAACAACATACCTTGGAGCATTATTGCTGGCCCTGGCGTGGGTAGATGCTGGCATAAGGGGAAGCTCATTTCTGTGTCTTGATGCAGTAGAGGTTGTAGGGCTTTCTGCAGTCTTGTTTTCTCTCTCTCAGGGCTTGCACAGCAACCCAGGCCTGGCTGGAATTTATAACACTCTGCTGCTGGAGTGTCTGGGAGGTGTTCTGCCCTTGCAGCCCTGCGTGGGGCACGCTCCTCTCCCACACTCTGCCTCTCTTGGTGCTCTCAGGGGCAGAAGTACTAATTAGTTTGTCGTGGAGGCAAAGAGCCTGGGCTCACTCATTCTGTCACACCAAAGGTTTGCCAGGCTTCCTGTCACCCCTGTGAATATCATGGCTCGCGGGTTCAGACCAGGGTAGCAGATCCTGCTGATGCTGCCAGCACTGAGAGCATAGTCAGGCCTATCCCCGTGATCTTGGTCCTCATCCTTGCTGCTTCCTTCTTCCCATGGTGCTGCTTGGATGGATCCTTAGTTGGGGAGTATCTTGTGTTTTCTGGCTTGAGAGTTACAGAGCGGATTGGAGCTGGGTAGAAGCTCTTGGAAGTGGTTTTCTCTTCAGCTGAATCTCTACTTCATAACAGCTTTTCATAATTTTGTAATTATAGTCAGCATGTTTATTTACACAAGTAGGGACTGCAATTACAGTTAATTAAAATGTATAATTAGTTAATTAGGATCCATAATGTGGACTAAATAATAGGCTGTATGAGCGAGCTTCAAGGCAGATGTTTTTTGTTACCAGCACTGGCCATGACTTTGTGTCTCTGTCGTGGAGTAAAGTCATTCTGAGTACGCAGCCAGGAAGTGAGCACTGGAAAAATGATGCTGCTGGCTGGGGGCAATCTTTTCCTTTCCCCCCACCCCAAGGAGGTTGATTTTAGTAGCCTCTAAGTCAAACACCTTGCAAGGCAAAGCTGGCAGGAATATCCACCCACTGCTGGATACACCTTGCTGAGTGAGAAGCTGCTGAGCTGAACAATGACAGATGTACATGCAATACTGTCAAGTTAACTGCACAGAAAAAGTGAAAGCTCCTCTTGAGTGCACGCAGTTAATTTTATTGGGTGTTTAGCAGGCTCTAATGAAAACCAAGGGCATACGTATCTTTGCAGGTGGATAACTTTCTGTCAGGGCCTCGACTGCAACTAGATTTTATGTCTTACGGACCCATAGCCCTGCCAAGAATGTATCCGATCCAAAAAGGTTCTGCAAATACAACGCATCCTGGTCTTTAGAAAGAACCAGGAATGGAAAATTCTGCTGCTTCTGGCATGGACTTCAGTGACCCCTCTGGGACCTGAGAAGCAGAGCAGGTAGGATTGGGGGCAGCTGTGGATAAGGCCATGTCCCACAGGTGCAGCTATGAGCCCTGTGGGCTGTTGTGGATACTGCTGAGGGAGAGGAGGGTGAGGTGGGCCCAGCCTGGCTTTGGGGAGCCCTGCTGCCCACAAACGGGCAGTGCCACAAACTGTCTTCCTTAGAAACACTTCTGTTCTAAACAAGCCCATCTTAGAGATCTGTTTCTGGAGGAAATAGGAAACAGCACCTCTTTTACCAGTGTGGACTGTTCAACCAACTGGGATCAAATCCTGGGAGAAGCATCCCCAGCGTGGCTTCTGCAGAGCAGAGCGAAGGCAGGAGAGCAGGGGCAGAGGTTTGGAAAAAGCATCTGCTGGAACTGCAGGCTCTGACAGCGGATTAAGATCTTGCTGACCCTTGCCTCTCCTGTGCCCCTTGGGGAGAAGAGAAGCTAATGGGGTGGAAGGCTCTGTGCCAGGAGGCTGAGGGCTCTGCAGGTCAGGCAGAAGCTTTTGCTGCTGAATTTGTTCAGGCTGCGAGTTCCTGCGCAGGGGGAAAGCTCAGAGGTTGCAGAATCTGTCTGCAGGCAAGTGGTGGCCCTGGCCTATGCCAGCCGAGTCAGGCTTCCCCAGCACCCTGCTTCGGGGGTACCCTCAGGCTGCAGGAATGAGTGTCTTGGGTGTGACAAGTGGTCCCTGCGAGCATCGTCTTCATCTTTTCCTCCTTCTCTTTCAGGAAGTCTGATTCACTGTGTACTCCAGTTGCTCTTCCTGCTCCTGCAGCTTCTTGGGATGGCTCTGCTACAAAGGGGCACCTCACAGGGAGCATCTCTTGTTGCGAAAAAGGCAAGTCCATAAAGCTGTGGACCCCCTGTAGCTGGAACTAGCAGCCAGCACCACATGGAGTACACAGCCAATAACCCAAGCTTGTGCTCAGCTGGCAGGTAATAATGGTACAAGTAAACATGCTCTTGGTAATGAGAAAAAGTCTTTAGCAAAGCTGCTCTGAACAAACACAAGAAAACACACCCGTTGTGTACTCGTGGTGTCGAGGAATTGTCTGTAGTCTCAGGACGGGACCGGGACTGCCAGGAGGGGGGTCGCTGCCAGCACATAACTGCCGTGCGAGCGAAAAAAACAAAGGAGGAAAGGCGAGGAGAATGAGAGTCGTTCAGGATGGGATTGCTTTGGAAAGGCTAAACTCTCCTTATTGGTATGACATTCTACATCTCTGATGGCTGTTGGCTGGGGAAGCAATGAGTTGTGTTAATTAAAATCCAGTTAACTGGCAAAGGGAACTTTAGCCTAATGACACTGAACTGCAGCATCTCTGATGCTGGGGAAGCTGTTTAGCCGGCTGCAGCCCACAAAGGTGTGGTGTAATTGGCACCTCCACTTGAGAGAGCGAGCTGCTGCAAACAAAGATTCACCGAGTCTTTGTGCCCCTTCTCTGCACTCGGGCACCATACAGAAGCTCATAGAGACATCTAATGCTACTGGGCCAGAGACCCTCCTCTGCAGCTGAACTTCTCCCCTAGTCCCAAAGCCCACAAGCACAGGGAAAGCTTGTTCCCTTTTTTTATTCATCACTGAAAACACATTTTGATTCAACTCTTCAGCTTTGCTGCTTCAGGCATTTGAATGCAGTTCTCCCAGGGGCATGCTGCCTGCTGAGCACACTTGAAAATCCAGCTCTTTGGCTCTGGTATATGGCTCGAGAAGCCTGAGTGCCATCGGCCTGTCCGCTGCTTGAGCTGACCCTCCCCGTGAGCACATGGGGTGTCGGGGTGGCTCCTACCAGCGACTTTCCAGAGGCCGCCCTGGGTGGCCTTTCATACTGCCCAGAGCTCCCTGTCCTGTCAAGTGCTTGTGTCCATCTTTAAGCATTGAAGGGTGGAATTTAGGATGTCTGGAAAGAGTAGAGAGCTGAGTAATGATGTGGAAGAAACTGGAAATGAAGGCGTGCAGCCACTGCTGCTGTGGGAGTTGCTGCTTTAAACTGGCTTAGATTTTATGACCTTTCTGCTGGGCATGAACTCGCTGTGGAAGGAAAAGGGTGGAAACTCGCACTGCAGAGCCAGCCAGTGTGGAAAAATCGATGTGCTGGCAAAGGCTGCGCTCCGAAGGAAGGGAATCGGTAGTTGTGCAATTGCACTGAACAAACGTGCCCCAAAAGGAGCGTTTTCAAAGCAGGTTTAACATATGGCATCGGAGTCCAGGGACACAACTGATCGGATTGCTGCACTCTTCCAAGATTGTGAAGGGCATCTCCTGTGAAGGGCAGCTCTTCCCCCACTAAAGCAACAGAGGGGAAAATAGAGCCAGGATAAGGAATTTAAAGGAATATTAACTACTCCCTTGCCTTCCCAAACAATTGAGCTTCAGAAGCAAACCGAGCTATTTACAAATCCTGATCAAATTCAGGAGATTGCTTTGGTTGGAGAAAAGTTTGCATATTTAGTGAGTAACGTTTTCAGTAAGTGAGGGGCTCTCAGTGGTGAAGAAGTGCAGTGGACTGTGAAAAGTTGTGTGAAGCAAGCTTGTCCCAGGAGAACTGGAGGATGTTAATAGCTATGAAACCTCATTGGAATAATGGGCCATTGATACAATGGATTCAACTTGGAAAGGAATGAGGGCTGGGGGTAATATTCCCCTAAGGCTGGTGTAGCTGTAGAGTAAAATGAAGTCCGAGAAAAGTGGTTGCAGGTTATAAATGCACTTAAAAGGACTATAAGAACAACAACTTCCATAGAGAGGAAAAAATCCTTGAAGGAAAAAAGTTATGCTGACAGAAGTACACTCCAGTGTAAAGGGTATGTGAGAAGGAAATTAGGACATTATGAAGCACCAGAACTCTAAGGCTCTACAGTTTGCTAACGTGGGGCCTTGGGAGCCCTAAATCTAACAACTGGTGTTCGATAAAGGCACGATCAGGCAGGTTCCTATTGCTGGAAATGGTTCCGCAAGGTCCCACGAGCCTAAGTTACAACATGCCTGGGAAAAGAAGTATATGCAGTCCTAGTACCTGCAGACAGTATGTTTAAGGATGTTTTTAGGATTCAGATAAGTGTATCTGTCTGTTTAGCTGTCCTCTCATGGGACAGCGTGGCTGCACAAGCCATCCTGCTCCCTCGTGGCTCTTAATGCCATCTTACAAAAGGGTTTATTAGCTGAACTGTAATCCTACTGTAGTGTCCTTGATTGATCTGAGATAGCTGCTCTCTAGGGGACTTTCACACATCTGTGTTTCCTCTTCAGCTGTCTTCTGCAAACCTTGGCAGGGCAGAATGTGAGGATTACTTGTCTTTTCCCCTGGTGTACCTCAAAGTCTAAGAAATTGATGAAAACTTCTGAGCTGGGACTTGTTCATTTTGGTTTTGTGTTTTTTGTTGGGTTTTTTTGTTTGTTTTGCTTTCCTGCTTTGTTTTTGTTTTGTTGATGGAAGGAGGAGTCGGCTAGACCAGGTTCAGCTCCGTGGTGCAGGCAGGACGGTGATGCTGTGCTGCAGCAGGCCAGACCTGGCAGCCCTTTAGCCACCATTACGTCAGGCAGTGACTTCATCCGGGCTGCCAGGAGAGAGCAAGCGGCCGCCGTATTTAACAGCCCGCGTGGCAGGCTGCCCGTCTGGGCCGGGCTGCAGCCGCTGCCTGGGACGCGAGGCCAGCCCGGGTCACAGCTTGTCTCTGCCCGGGCTCCTTCTGGTCCTCTCCCAGTGGCAAAGTGCTGCGGCATGCAGATGGGAGCAGTGGCGATGCTGGGCCGTTTCCCCGGGAGGAGAGGGGCTCTAAGAACCTGTCCCTGATGTGCCTTGCTCAGCCAAACTGAGCACAGGCTCCTTTGGCCGTGGGACAGGGCTCCTGCTGATAGGGCTTGCTGTGCTGTCATCCTGGCCCCTGTAGTGTTCCTCAAGCTGGCAAACCATGCCAGAATCGGCCAAAAAGAGAAAGTGAAGCAGCCAGTGGCTTAGTCTCTGGCAGCAGTTCCTGCATATGTGTGCATCCTGGTTGTCTGGCAGCAAAGCCAAGCTCCCAGTTTCCCTCCTGCCCGTGTCCTTGTGTTCCAGGGCCTCACCAGCAGCAGCTCTCCCGGTTCAGGTGAGCCCAGATCACAGCTAGGCTGTTAGACAGCCCTGGGAAGCCCAGCTTGGGCTGAGTGGTGGTTGGTGCAGCAGTTGCGATGCTGCAGGGTTTGTCCCGTCTCCCAGGCGCTGTCCCGCTGCCACCCAGGGGGTCACTTCCCTGGGGCTGCACCAAGGCTGTGATTTACTGCAGGCTGTTTGGGAGCAAATGAGGGAGAAATGCCATTGAGTCTGCTACAGGTGTCTTTCCCTTTCCCCATCCTGGGATTTAGTAGCTCTTCAGCATCTTGCAGGGGCAAAGAGCCGGCGACAAAGTGACAAAATGAACTATGTTTGGAAGTGGAAAAGAATGAACATATGAATTGCTCCTTAACTATTATTCTTCTTTGACTCATCTCTGCAAAGAAATCCCTCAGGATATCTTTGCACTGGAACATAATACAGCTAATGAAACCGTTTTATCCCTGACATCTTTAAATTCTACATTTATTAGGTGACTGATGAGAATCCAGGGCCCAGTCCTCTTCTCACTTGTCAGTTCTCTGAAGAAGCACAAAAACACAACAGCAGTCATCAACTGGAAAAGGTACAGCAAGTGAAAGCAGACTGTTCAAGGTTAGTACTGAGAGTTTCCCTTCACTTCTCACAGTTACAGCATCCAGTGGAGTCAGGACCTGTGTCTTTCTGCTTCTCTGAAGCAAGAGATGGGAGAACAGGCTGCAGAACTGACTGGCTCTGGGTTTCTCTGCTCTACTAGTACTTTTCCTTCCCAGGCTTTAGTTTAGCTTAGTCTCTGGCTTTTTTTTTTTTTTTATATCCAGCAAGATACCTGCTGTTATGTGGTGAAGCACAACGTGTCTGAGACCTGGAAACATGGGCAAGTGGTGAGGAGGGCAGGTGTGTGTCCAGGGGACCTGTGAGTTGTCACCCTCTCCCTTAGAAGTCTTGATATTTACTTCCCTGGCGTAAGAGTCTCTGGTTTTGCAGTGTGCAAGTCACAGCTTCTGCCCGTGCTCCAGACCCGGGGGAGGTGGTACAGTCTGCAGGGAATTGCCTCTCAGCTGTCTCTCCTGGCTTTGAACGGTGCCAGCTGCTTTTTAAATACATTATTGTACAAGGTTATTAGAGGAGTTGCTCTGTTCAATTCCTTCTACAGAGAAACTCGTTTTCTTGAAATTGCTTTCTCCCAACTCTATAATCATTACATGGCAAATTGCCTTGGGAAGAGGCTGGAAGAGGGCAGCAGGCAGTGGCTGCTTCCCATGCACCTCTCTGCTGCCAGGGAATGCATCGGGCGGATCCCTGTGGAGCTGCCCCCAGGAGTAACTTCCCTTTGTGAGGTTTGGGGATCCCGCTAGAGATGGTAACAAATGGAGATGGGCACAGTGGTGAAAAAGGGTTAGGAAACCCTTGGTGGGTGTGGAGTTCAGAAGGGTATTTGGAAGCTTTTATTTATGTTTTTTTTTCACCATAACATCACTGCTGGGAAAACACAGTCCGGACAGCCAGGTCTCAATATCCATTTTGAGACTTGGCAGAGTGCAGCCAGGATTAGGTAGGTTTTAGGCTGTTGCTTTTGGCCATTTTTCTCATTACAGGCTCACAGCAGCTGCCTTATCTCCCTGAGAGGCACTTTTATTAGATAGGAGACTAGAGGGAGAAAGCAAAGAAATGAGGTAAGGAAGGAAATGATCCAACAGAGGACAAGAGGCCAGACAAAA
The DNA here is from genome assembly GCA_025331215.1 of Actenoides lindsayi. Taxonomy (NCBI): domain Eukaryota; kingdom Metazoa; phylum Chordata; class Aves; order Coraciiformes; family Alcedinidae; genus Actenoides; species Actenoides lindsayi. The sequence continues at coordinate 31,832 of WTSP01009873.1, forward strand.
CCATGTCCTGAGGTGGTGGCCGTGTTGCCTGCTCTGTCTTGTGAGAGGCCCTGGAGAGCTCTGGGCACAGCCCTGTTTAGGCCATTGTGGGAGCAGCCCAGGGATTTTTGTCAGCTTTCCTGCAAAGAAACACGAAGCACATGCAAGCCCCAGCAGTGCTGCAAGCAGCAGCCCTGGGCAGGGCGAGGTGATGCAGCCTTTTCTCTCATGGAGCTCTGGGCTTGTCTGTGTTCTTCAAAGCTGATGATGGGAAACCTCGGGCTGGTGCTTGTGGCCTGGCAGAGCAGGAGAGGCTGACATCTCCTCCCGCTGCTCCCCCTGCAGACCCCAGCAGCCAGGGCACCAGCTCCCCTTCGCACTCAGCTTTGTGCCACGACCTCTACCTGTAGAGGGAAACCCTCTGGACTCTGACTACTGGGTTAAATAGTGATTGCTTCTCACCGACTGCCCCTCTCTGCCCCCAGCTCTAGCAGAGCCTCTTGCTTTGGCAGACCAGGAGCGTGCGGTTGAATGCGCTCGTGTCTTAGATCAAACGAGTCCTGCCTCGCTTGGTGTTTACTTGGCTGCTTTCTGTTTGGTCTTGACTTCCTGAGCTCCTCTGGAGTCAGTGCAGAGCTTTTTCATGCTTCCAGAGTTTAGCATTGCTAGGCTGCAGCTTCACCCGTCAGTGCATCGTGTGTAAGAACTTCAGCACTGGATGTCCCTCAGAGCACGGAGCAGGAGCTCACATGCTGTTTTTTCAAAGGCAGGCTTGCTTTGCACCTGGTAGGCAGCAGACACCTCAGCTTGGATTCGGTCGGAGGCATTGACTCCAGCAAATATTGCTGGGAGCTCCCGGCCCTCATTAAAACTGAAATACCATTTTGCTGCTACCAGGGTTGTCCAGCTGTGCCAGTCTGGGTGGGAGAGCTCAGAGACAGCAGGAGGGAATCTGAAACATCTCCTTGAGGCAAGAGGCAGAACCTCTATCAACAAGAGATGCTTCAAATCCTGATGCGTGAAACAGCTTTGTTTGGTGGTTAGTTTTGTTTGTTTTTGGGGATCATTTTGGGTTTTGTTGTTGTTTTGGGTTTGTTTTGTTTTGTTTTTTCTAGCACTGTTTCAGAGGCTTAGGGTCCATCTGGCTAAACCCCAACAAAGAATTCTGCTTATTTGTGGGAAAAGATGGAGCAAGCTGAGCACAGCCTAAAAGCAAGAATGAAAGTAAGCAATATTCAGAAACTAGATGTTAAAACTTCTTTAAAAATGCCATATATTAGGCAAATGGGCTAAAATTCACCCCAGGGTGAAAGCTTATTGTGAGGAGACTAGTTCTTGATTTGTTTGTTCTGCACCCTGCACAAAACGGGATGGTTTGTGATGCACCTCATGAGAAGTGGCCAAGCTCTGGGTTTGTTCTGGATTCCTATCCCAGCTGGGAAATGCCCAGCAGCCTCTGGGTTGAGCTTGGAGAAGATCACATCAGGATCAGGTGTTCAATGTGTGCGTCTGCGTGCCAGTAACTGACCTTTTCTCGCTGATCTCATCAGAACTGGCTGAATAACGAGATAATCTTGGCTTTTTATGGCACAAGTTCAAAATATGTCATTTGACAAATTGTAGGCAATCTTCGCGTTGTTGTGCGTGGCTTTGTCAGCTTCAGCGTTCCAGGTACATCAGCTAACATCTGGCTTGTAGCTCTGCAGCTGTGCCTGGCTTACTGCTCAGGTGGGAAAGGCACGTCTGTTTCGAGGGGAACAAGTTAGAAAACTGACAAAGGAAATGTCTTATGCTTCATAGCATCTCTGCAACCTGTCAGGCTTTCATGGGACACGTGGGCATTTCAGTCATTGCTGCTGCTTTTTGGGTTTGTTTTTGTGAAGAACCACAGAGAAATGATGAAAGCCAGGAGGAAAAAGCCACGATGTTGTTCTCCTTCCTAGTTTTTACACTTCTGTGTCATGCTTAATTTTGAGAGCGGTCTCATTTTACTCTTTTCTTATTGCAGGCAAGCAGAACTGATAGAAATATTGATCCTCTTTAAATGAGTTTTTAAAAAAAAAAAGCTAAAAAAAGAGCGTGACTCAGAGTAGCGAGGTAGTATGGACTTGATTGATGTGTCTTACTTTTTTTAACTGCTACTGAGATATCTTTTGGAAATCTGCTCAGTTTTTATCACTTTCCTTGCAGAGAGCGATGCTTGCTTGTGTTCTGCTTTGCGGGGAAGGTGTGTGCGTTTATCTGCCTGTGGTCACAGTCTGCATCGTGATTCAACTTTCACAAAGGTTGGCTTTCCAGCAGCCCCAGGACATGGCATGCTTGGAGGGGAGCTGACCTGACCTGGGCCTGCGGCAAGAGACCTTGGGCTGGTGCTTGGCAGCAGGGAGGAGAGCAGAGCCCTGGGTGCTCTCCTCTGAGCCCCAGGACAGGGCAGCTGCCAGCAAAGGGCTCTCAGACTGGCTTCTGCAGCCTGGGCTGTTGCTCTGTGTTTCCTGCTGTAGTCCTCCAGCACCATCTACAGTCCTTTGTAGACAGAGGAGATGCTCCAGGGCCACCGATCACAAAGGGTCAGAGCAGCAGTCAGAGCTGGTGCAGTGCCTGTGCAGACAAGGGCTGTGGGCTGTACTGGTAACCTGGGGCTCTCCGCAGGGACTCTGGGTGCTGCTGCCATACCAGGAATTGCTGCTGGTGGTGACAATCTCTGACTCTGCAGCTTGCTGCCTGGGTCCGATTTCCATAATGACTTCCGAACTTGTATTTGGGTGTTGGGAGTTGTCCTGGGTTGGGGTTCCTCATCCCAAGCAGCTGGGAGGGGCCACAGGCAGAATAAACAACCCAGCCAGTCAAAGGGAGATGTGATACCACCCTGAGTCCTGCCCCTATATAAGGGGGCGGCTGGCCCAGGCAGGGGCACCTGGTTTCAACTTGTTCCAGTGTGTAGCTTCAGCATCTTGTGGCCCAACGTGGCACAGCTGGCACCGAAGGCACAGGTTAGAAAGTCTTTCCTTCCCTGCAGTGTGCCCGCCAGGCATCTCTCAGCAACAAGGAATTACATGGAGAATGCCAAGCTGAACTGGGAGCTGTTGTTTGACCTTTATTGCTCTTTGTGTGCTAAGGCTGAAAGACCCCGGGAAAAATTCATCCCTGCGGAGCTGGGGCTGTTTCCCTGGAGGGCTCCGTGCACACAGGGAGGCACTCGCTCGGGGATGTGGTCCCACCAGCCCTGGCCAGCGCATCCCTAAGGCAGCTGGCGGGCAGGGGACTTGTCCTTTCTCACAGCTGGCAGGCACGTGGCCTGAGATGTGAGCATGATGAAGAGCAGCCAGGGGCTGTCTTTGCACAGCTAACGCGGAGCAGTTGGTCAGCAGCCTTCCTGCTGCCTGTGCTGGGGTGTGCTGGTGCCTCAGAGCCCCTGGGGCTGTCTGCCAGCCTGCAGCCCCTGCTTGCAGCGACAGCTCGGCTGGGTGGGATGAGACTGTCGCTGCTCCTCGGCAGCTCCGGGCGGTTCTCGTCTGGCAGCTAAGCACAGAACGGAGGGGATGGTGTGAGGGCAGCAGGTGGGAGATGGGTCTGAGAGCTGAGGTAACTCCACAGCTGCTGATCTCTCTTGGCGTGGCACCAGGGAGGGATGGGAGCGTTCCCCCTGGGGCTCCCCAGCCCTGAGCAGCCTGCTCCTGGGAGCAGGGGGAGGGGGAGCTGCTGAGCCATCACCCCCGCCCCCCAACCTGCTGCAAGGGCCGAGTCAGGGGAGAGGGGGCCCCCGAACCAAGGAGTCCGTGCGGCATGGTGCGCGCACTCGGCGTGGTGCCGGGAGCGTGCGGGAGGAAACCCGAGCTGCTGGCTGCCGGAGCTGCTTGCCAGAGCCCCGTGTGTGCTCGGCTCCCGGGCTCAGCAGCAGCCCGGGCGAGGGACTGCCCTGCTCCTCGCTGCCATGGTGAGCAGTGCTGCCTCGCTGTGCCCCCGCTGCAGCGGCCAGCCTGAGCCAGCCTGGGCAGCGGTGCCGTCGCTTGAACCTCGTCCCCTTCCCAGAGCCCCGGCCTCCGGGGCCGATGTGCTCCCCAGGACTCCTCTCCTTTCCCTAGAGCCCAGCCTTTGAGGATGCCCTGCAAAGCCGCGAGAGCCCGACAACGGAGCCAAGGAGCGAAGTGAGGACGCAGCCCTCCCTGGGACGTGGTGGGTGAGCTATCTGTGGCCTTTGAGAATAGAGGGGCCCTCAGAGTCTTGACCTCCTGCAGAATCCATGGCCTTAGCTGGCACTGTGGGGGAGAAGATGGATGAGCCCTGGAAACCTGGGGCTTGACAGTGCTGTGAGAGGTGGATGAGACTCTTAATTGTTTTTCCCTCTCTGTTTCTTAAAGATTCTGCGCACATAGCTCTCCAAACTCTCTGCACTGTCAGGAGGCTGTTGCTGCTGCTGGGGGTCACTGTGCTGCTGGTGGGGACAGCGACTGGGACTTGGCTCCTAGGTCAGTGTCTGCCGCGGGACAGCCCTGCCCACAAACTGGCGAGTGAGCGCGGGGCATCGGCAGCAGAGGTGGTGGTGATGGGAGCGTCTCGGTCAGTGAGCTGTGGCTCAGGACAGGGGGATGTGGCTGGTGTGGGCTCTGCTACTGGTTGCCGTGGTACCAGCAGCAAGCTGCAGCTGTGCCCATCAAGAGACTCATCGCCTCTTCCAGTGTGGGGATGTTCCCAATGTAGTGCATCCCGGGATGCTGCCCAGGCTGCGAGTTCACCTGCACCCCCTTCTGTTTCCTCAAGTGAAACACCTGAAGAAGCCTCAGCCAGACCAGGGCTTCATCCTGCTGCAGGAGCCAGATGGGATCCCAGTGTGCAGTGATGGGGAAGAGGAAGACCCCGTGGTCCGTGGGGCTCCCCGTGGAGGTTTCCAGCTTTACTTGATGGGGAGAGGGGAGTGGTGTGCAGGACAGTGCCTGGGAAGCCCAGCAGGCACAGAAAAGATGCACTTTAATAAGAATTATCTCCTGCCGACTCACTAGCTGCTTTCAGCTGCCTTTTGCGATGGTTTTGCTCCACTTTTAAGTCCTGCCGCGTTCCCCAGCGTTACAGCCTCGCTGCGTGGAGTGATCCTACAGCAAAGCAACTCTTGCAGGACTTCTTTGTGTGTAGTCACTCACACACTTTGTGTGTAGTGTGTACCCTGAGAGGATGTGAATAGGTTCATGTAGTTTCTAGTTGCTTCAAATGGCTTTTTCTGGGCTTTGGGGTGGTTTGGTTTGGGCTTGTTGTTATTTATTGGGGTTTTTTTTTTCTGTAATTGTGCAAGACCATTCCCTGTGCTGGCCCTGCACAGAACACCGCCATGAAGGGAACTTGCAGGTTGTCCTTCATGGAGTGGCTGCAGTGTCTTTCAGAATAAGCCCGGCAGACTCCTTGCTGGAAGTGCAGCTGGAAGGCCGTCCGGGGTGGCTCCTGGCATGCCACGAGCACTGGAGTCTCTCCCTGGGCACCCTGCTCTGCCAGCGCCTCGGGTACCTCAGGTGGGCAGAGGCAGCCACGCTGACCCCTCCTCGCCCTTTTCCGAGGGGCTGAGCTGGGCAACGGCAGGTGCTGGAGGGCTGGGAGGTTGGTCAGGGCAGCGGTGCCAGGTCACCCAGCTCCCTGCGGAACGCAGGGCAGAAAGCGGTGCCCAGGCTGGCGTGGGGACCTGCGAGAAGAGCTGCAGAAGGTCCTGTCTGCGGCAGCAGGACCGTGGGCTGTAGTCCCCGTGGCAGGGTTACATTCCTGATCCCCTACCGGCTCCCCAGCCCCTTCTTGGGACACTGTCTATTGCTTCTGCAGAATGACCCATCAGAAAGGAGTGAACCTGACGGACGTCAAGGTGAACAACACGCAGGAGTTCGTTCAGGTGAGACCCCCCCGGGCAGGCAGCCTGGAAGCCGTGTGGCAGGTCAGGTAAGGGCAGCTCTGGGGGAAGCAGGGTTTGTGGGTGGGGCTGAAACAAAGGCCTTAAGAACATGGGAAACGGTCCTGGCTTTCTAAGGAGTCCCTTTGGGGGCTGCTGCAGCTGCCACCCTGGAGCTCCCTGGTGCCCCAGGGATTTTTTTTTTATTATTTTTTTCCTCATGTGTCTTCTGACCAGAGGCTTATTCCTGTGCAGGAGCAGCTGCGAATCGGGTCGAATTGTGGCTCTGAAATGCTCAGGTGAGTGCCTCTCTCCTCTCCACCATCCCCAGGCTTCCTGCCTGGCTCCAGCAGTTTCTTTCCCTGCCCGGCACCGGGGGCTTTGCCTGAGCCCAGCTCTGCCCGCTCGCAGAGTGCGGGCTGCGCCGCGGAGCCGCCCGGGTGGTCGGGGGGGCGGACGTGGCCCCGGGTCGCTGGCCCTGGCAGGTCAGCCTGTACCACGGCTCCCGGCACCGCTGCGGGGGCTCCGTGCTGGCCGGGGAATGGATCGTCACGGCGGCTCACTGCGTGCACAGGTACCTCTGGGCTGCCCCTTGCCCGGCCTCGGACGCCGCGTATCTGCTCCGATCCCAGCCCCTGGTGCTTGTCGCCCCGCGGTAAGAGGCACGCTGTGTTTCTGCTCAGTTACAGGCGGCTTCAAGCCTCTGCCTGGCTGGTTTTCGCAGGCGTTACCTCCCATGGCTCCATCAGGCAGGAGGCTGGGGTGTCGGTAAAGAAAATAATATACCACCCCCTTTATAACGACAACAGCCTTGACTATGACATCGCTCTGATGAAGTTCCAAGTCCCCCTGAATTTTTCAGGTAAGATGCTGTTGTGTCGTCCTCCCATCTGTGGAGCTGTCCGGGTTATCCCACAATTAAGAGAGGGCCAAACCCCGGCCTCTTCTGAACGTGCCCTTACAGAGCAGCATTTTAAGGACACCTTGCCTGGCACCTGGCAGGCAGCGTGCCCAGCAGTGTGGTGTTTTGAACTATGCCAGAGCTGTGAATCACTGGGAAAGTGGCTGTGGGAGCTGAAGTCTCCAGAGAGCCTGGCCCGAGAGCTTTTCCCTTCAATGTGCCTGGCAGAGTGGTTCCACAGCCCTTCCCTGGCTGCTCGTGCTCGGCACAGCATGAAGCTGGCCCCGCTGGCCTGGCACTTAGCCCCGTCACCTTCTCACCAGATGCCATCCGAGCTGTGTGTCTGCCACCCTCCCACCAGGACCTCTTCCAGGGCACGCAGTGCTGGGTCTCTGGCTGGGGCTATACCAGACCAGACCAAGGTAAGCTCCCACCTTGTCCCTGCTGCTCAGCACTGACCAAAGGCTTTCCCCTTGCTCCCCACCGGCCCCACCCGGCCTGTTCCATACCAATTGTGATCTTGCAAATGCCCTCTCCTGCCTTCATCCCACCCTTGCTGTAAGAGTCCTGCATCCCACATCCATAGCTCCTGGGGGCCCAGCCATATTTAATCCCATCTTCCCCATCTTCTGTAGAGCTCCCTGTAGATCTTTTTTCCTTCCTGGCTTCTCTCCCTCCCAGCCCAGGTGACGGAGACCCTGAAGGAAGCGCTCGTTCCCTTGATCGGTACCAGGAGGTGCAACAGCTCGTGCATGTACGCGGGCGAGCTCACGGCCAGGATGCTGTGTGCCGGGTACCCGTGGGGGGAAATAGATGCCTGCCAGGTAAGGGGAGGGAGGGAGAGCTGGGTGTGGAAAGCACTGGTCTGTGGTGTGTCCCTGCTCTGCCCCAGCAAGCGCCGGGGTCTGTGGCCATAGCTTGCAGCAAATGGTCTGTGCAGGGCAGCGCTGGGCCCATCACACTGTGAGCAGCAGCGCAGGGCTGGTGTTCAGCTGCTTCTGGAGGGGATGCAGGATCCACGCAGGGGGCACGGGCTGCTCCTTGTCACAGGTTTCAGCCTCTTGCACGGCGGGAGGGATGAAGCTGTGTGCGGGAAGCCAGCGTGAGCTGCGTCCCCGCTGCCTCGCCAGCCCTTGCTCTCTCTCGCAGGGGGACAGCGGGGGCCCCCTCGTTTGCCAGGATGAGTTCGCCTGGCGCTTGGTGGGCATCGTGAGCTGGGGCCAGGGCTGTGCCGAACCCAACCACCCCGGGGTTTACACCAACGTGGCTCAGCTCCTGCCGTGGATTTACCGGACCACGGAGGTAAGCGGGAGAAGGTGCAGGCGTGTGCCCGGCCTGACCTCCAGCCACGCACCTCGCACAGACAGCTCCCAACACCAGCACCCTGGGCTACCTCCTTCCTTTGCTGTCCTGCGCTCAGCCTTGATGCGTGAACAACCTCCGAGACAACCTCTTCTATGGCACTGATACCTTTTTTGTTTTGTTTTTATTTTTTGGTCTAGATCTACTAGAAATAAGTTAGAGAGACTTCCCAGAGCGACACTTTGCCCTTTCCACGCAGTAAGTGGAGATTGGTCCAGGACTAATTGGTACTGTGTTACTATAACCTCTACCAGAATCCCCAGGCAACACTAGAAAATGTGCTCAGTATAAATAGTTTATTAAAGAAAATAAGAAATTACATTTCTGTGAACAGTCCACGTGGGAGAAGTGGTGTCTTTGAGAACACGTGGGTTTTGGATTGCTGTGTAAAGGGGCGGGGGATCCCATGAGATTCAAGTGTTATGGGAACACTCCCAGCCTTCAGATAAATTACATGGAGGGTAAGGAAAGAAAAACAGAATACAGATTACAACATTTATACTGTGACCAAAACCTCTGTGAGCAAGTTGCAAGCACTACCTGGTAGGAACATTTTGTTCTGTGTGTGCAGCAACTGGCACATCTTGGCCTCTGGGCTATGGTTTTAATGAACGCTCTTGGTGAGATTTTTCAATTAAAAGTGTATTTCTCAAAGTCTCAAACGGCCTGTTGTAACTTAAGGTAATGCTACAACTGTGTACATCATTCCCTGATTATATTCACTTGCATTTCTCTCATTATTCTCAGAGGACAGGAAGTTTACTACCAGAAAGACAACAGATGCCAGACCTAACTAGTTCACACACAGTAGAAAGGTAAAGGAAGATGAACTGGCTTCTAGAATTGGTAAAGTGAGACTGAAAAATTCAACGTCAGTTTTAGGATATTTTCCATGAGAAAAAGCCATGAGGAGTTTTGCTACTTGTGCAAAGACTTGATAAATAGTTCCCTCAGAATAGGCTCTCCTCTCACCCCACACCCCTGAGTTTTCACACTCTTCAGGGAAAGCTGAGGTGGGAAAGAGCAAAGTTTGGCACTTCACTGTTGTTAGGATATCAAAAGCTATTGAAGTCTGCGGGTTCCATGTGTAACTGAGAGGGACAGAAGAGGTAAGACACAAAGGAGCTGAGTGCCCCTGATGTCAAACTGCATAGTTAAGATTCACTATTGAGAAATTAAAATCCCTCTAGAAGGCCCTTGAGCAAGGAAGCCTGAGGTGGTTACACAGCACCTTGCACGAGAGGCCCATCTGACAGCAGTGCCTGTTCTCGCAGAGGTGTTGGGTATGAGAGGGGATTTATTTCCCTGGGCTTGGCTTCATGGGAAGAGGAAATCCTCAAGAACAGAAATTAGCAAAGATCACAAGAAGCACCTCTTCTTCACCAGGACTGTGCAGCCACCATCTCATGAAGGAATACTTGGATCTGGGCAGAACATATCTGGGGAGCATGGTAGGAGCTGGAATTGTCAAGCCCAAACACTGAGCTAGGAAACACTACTTCTCCCTCGGTCAAGCCTCCACGAAGCACTTGCCTACTACTAAGTTTTTCTTATACCAGTACAAATAAGAAGGGTCAATTCCAAAAAATATTTGAAAGACTCAGTTTGCTCTTGCTTTACCAGCAGATGCAACACGTAGGAGTAAACACAGAGTTACTTAATTTTGGCCAGTGCTGCCGCTCTCCTTTCTGTGTTCTGGAACAAGGCTCGGATCAGACTCTTCACTTCGGCTGCGGAGAATTCAGCTGCTAGCGGCCCCTTCCCGTCTGCCCACCTACGTGGAAGAGAAAAGATCTTTATTTAACCCAACTGCACTGAAACGTCGTGTTAAAACAAGTCTTCCAAGTGCTCTTACAGTAGCAAGTCTGAAGGCAAAACAAGTCCAGTTAGCCCTGAGTGCAGCACCCTGCTAATGTCAGGTCACCTCCCAACTCCCTGTTACTGGGCCAAAGAACTAACTGAAAAGGGAGAAATTAAGACGCCTACTGATCTACTATTTCTTGGAGGTTGGCTTGCAAGATGATCATCAGCTCTTTGAACGTCATCCATTTCTGCACGTAGACTGGAACTTCCTCTTGGTATTTCTTATTTTTGTCATCTTCAGGTAATGGGGTGAAAACTTGGGGTCCTTCCTCCACCATGGTCTTGCAGAGGGAGTAGAGCCTATCTGCATCTTCTGCAGAGATGTCCTAGGATGGAACAAATGATAACAGGAGAGCAGGTAGATATATTTTTGGAGTGCCAAGCAGTAAGCAAAATGGGGAATAAAAAAAGAAAGAAAGGCTTTAATTAAGAAATGTAATAAGATAGTTGTACTTGACCCAAGGTAACCTGACAGTCACTTAAATGCAGTACTGGGAGTCAAATGGAGATTTAAACAGGTAAGAATTTCAGTTTGAAATGTCACAGGTATTGCAGCATCTGGTGTCTAGGTAGGGTAGAGAGGTTCATTAGAGATGCGCAGATTGAAAACGTATCAGAATAGATGGAGTTTGACACAACAATGAACTGCTGTGCCCTGCACAAAGAAAAAGATTGATTCATAGATGTGATTATAGTAGGAGTGACACATCTAAATCCAAATTCAAGTGAAATCATGGCCACTTTCCCGATTCTCCCCTTGAGTAGTCATGCAGTTGCTCTAAGATTAGACCCAGTCTCAACTGGATGTGAGTTACTGGGATGTTGAATCTTTCTCATAGACAGGACCACAATTCTGTGAGAGAGCTGTTCCCTGATACCTGATCTTGGAAAAAGATTCCAGAGGTTGCAGATGTGAGCTGTTAACACCACCCTATGCCTGGCATGTCCATCTTGCACAGTTACCTCCAGGGCAGCGATCCTAGCGATGATCTCTGAGAGAGCTGTGTTCAGTAAAGTCCCCATAGCCTTGCAGTACACGTTCACTGGAAGGACATCTTGCCAGACTTTCCCCAGTCTCTTCAACTGATGCAATACCTGGAAGAGAACAGCTGTGTGTCAGCAAAAAGAACAGGAAGAGAGGCACCAAATGATAAGGTATGTAAGACACAGCCTGGGGCGGGGGGGAGTGGAAATCCAGGCCAGAAAAGCATTAGAGAAGCTGCACTCTGCTGCAACGCTGCCCAGTTGCCCGCTCTCAGGACTGAGATTACACAGTGTACCTTCCGTGGACAGCAGCTGCAGACAAGGGGCCTGTGGCTTTCACTGCCTTGCTTACCTGCCTTATGGCTTTGTTTGCTGCACAGTAATTTTCCTCATCATCCATATTGGAAAAATTCCTGGCACTTGACAGCCTCTCCAGGATCTCTCCTTTCTGCACTCGCATCTGGGCCAGAAAACACTCCATCCCTTTAGGAGCAAAAACAAGCAGAGAGAAGCAATTTAAGCAATTATGAAATTTGTTTTGCCAATTTAGAGACTCTTAAGTGCTGAATAATGAGCTTGCCATAATGTTTTGGTTTTTAAAGGAATTTCCAGTCTCTACAGTCTCACAGAGCCAAGTTAACTGGGCCCAGTCACACAGTAAGCTCTCGTGCAGCTTGCGTCGCTGCAGCACGCTTGAAAAAGAGCTGAGTGCAGAATTAGCTGTGAATGGCAGGCTCCTATCAGGCTCATACATACTCAGCTCAGAATTTGTTTTCATAAAATAAGGTGAAGAAAATACCAAAGGACTGAGCAGCAGATCCCAAAATATCCGAGTGTCACAATGGATAATGAGGGTCCTGCATAACAACTGTTCTTGGAACTGTGTGTTGGACAAGAGGTGGGTTTCAGAGAGTCAAGCCCTAACCAGCCATCTTGCTTATAGTCATAATGCACCATCAGGATTCCCAGCCTAGAAAATGTCTTCTGTGATTGTGTGATTTTTCTGTGATTCTCTTTGTCCAAAACTCTTAAATAACCACGTGACGCTTAGGTGAACAGCCGCGAGGGCATTAAATTGTCCAGCAAGAAGTGCCAGGATTAAATACATCGTTCATCAATAAGTTTCAGTACTGAAAGGTAAAATTACCAAGCCTCCTAAAGCCAGGTACCAGGTCTACAAAAGTAGCTGCTCCATCACAGAGGATGTTGGTCAGGCGGTATCGGAACTGGTGTCCCAGGGTGAGCAAGTGGTGAGCAATATACATGCAGTTGTTGTGGTGAATGGCTGCCAGCTGGGGTAACTTCTGCAGGTTCTCCCTGTCCCAGGAAGGAGGAAGAAAATAGGAAGCAATGTATTTAGACCCAGCTCTGTTAAAACTATTGTCGTGCCTGTGCTAGAGAAACTCGTGGTCTCTGACAGATGTGGCTACCTAACTGCGGGCAATGCCTGACCGAGATGTCAAAGCCAAATTACAGTGAGGAAAAGGGAGAGAAATTCTTTTCAGTAAGACCCCAGTGTTTTCTGAATTGTACACTTTCAATCTTTATTGCTACTCTGTTTTGTTTTTCTTTTGTTAACAGGAGAAACATAATGAAAAACCTCTGCATCAGACCTGGGGTCAAAGCTACATGGCTGAATTCAAACACAACTGTTGTAAGAACTGCAAATGTCTCCTTGGTCTTAAGACTGAGAAACTCTCAAGCACCTTTCCTGCAGCAGGTATGATTTTTCTAATAGAGTATTAGGTTTCTGCTGCTGGGGGAAGTCTTTCTTAACCTCTAGCTGGAGTGGACAAGCTGGGGACAAGTGGAGCTGTGCCAGGAGCATTGTTCTCTCCCCAAAACAGGCCCCAGGTAATCCCCTGACACACACACACTTACCTGTGGTACGTTGGCACTACATCATAGAACAGCTGGAATATATTCCGCACGGAGTAGAAGAGCTGTATACAGCTGCAAGGGAAATAAGGTTCACGTTAGTTTGTCAGTGGAATTAATGTCTCGCTCACAAGTGACCCTCAACCTTCCCTAAAACAAAGTGTTGTTAGTAGTGAAGCAGTAGCACAAAGAGGAGATTGTTGGGATCAATTACACCCATGTCAACACAGGCAACATTCTGGAAAATTCACAAAGGCTGCGATGACCTTGTAAGTTCGGTGTGGAAAAGACAAGCTTCAGACCATGTCAGATGGGAGATACGTGAAACCCCCAGCACAAAGGGGACAGTGTCCCCTCCCCAGCAGGTGTGTGTAAAGAGCCCTCCCTCTCTGCTGTGGGACACTGAAGGGCATTCAGTACCTGGGCAACTCTCCTCCTCCAGGCTTGTTGGCTCCACTTTTTGAAGCAGACCGTTTGTGATTCCTCAGAACGTTTAATTTTTTTTCTCTGAAGAGCCCTGCCAGATGCAGAGCTGGAGTTCTTTGCTTCCACCCAACACAAAGAAAGCAAGAACTCATCTTGGAATGGGTGCCATCACTTATCATTTGGTTTGGAAAAAGAGATGTTTTTGATTTTTCTAAACAACTGGCAGCTAGCATCTGACAAACACTGAAGCCATCACTGCAGTAATGTTTCTCCCAACTAAAAGAGTGAAGCAGTGAGCTATGTTGTACACACCAGGGAGTTACTGTGTTTCCACAGCTCTAATAGTTAAACTACAGGGAAGCCCAGCTAAACGTTCCCTGAACAGGTCTGAAAGGCTGCTCAACCCGAGCGCTGCAGTGAACTTAGTCCGCAGCTGCACGAACCCAGGGGTGCCTCCTCCAGCCAAAACAGAGGAACTTTTAATGACAGATTCTAATTTTTAAGTGTCTTCCGTTCTTCTAAAAGTTTTTTCTAATCTATTAACAGATGCTTGGTGTTGCCAAAGGCAGCGTCTGACACCCGTGAGTTTCCTACCACTGATCGGTGCTGGCTGTAGCCTCCAGCAGCGTCTGGTAAGCCAGCTCCATCAGCTGCTCCACCGCTGAACTGATGCGGCACGCGGGCAGAGAAAACGTGTACCGGCTCAGGTTGGTCTCGTTCTCCAGATTCACTGTCTCCTTAGGAAGAGGTTTAGAAGTTTTTTGCACTTCTAAGTGATCTCCTGCCCCGGAATTAGGAAGCCTTGGTAGGGCTACACAGGAATCGGGGGTGATCTAAGGCAAAACCGAAGAGATGTAATTTAGAGACTGTGCAAGACTGCAAAACATTGAAGGACAGATATTACAGCTCAAGATAAAGCCACGGCTATAGGAGTCCCCTAAGACTGCTGGAATTTTCCTGTCTTGGGAATGACACAGACTATGAAACAGTCTCTATGGTGTTCTGTGCCCAGAAGCAACCCCCTGATTTTTTCTTATGACACTACCCAGGAAAGCCTATGCAAGCAAATTTCAAGTATTTTAAGAAACATCTCGTTGGTGAAATAACCCACCTGAGCACTACTGAAAAAGGTTTTGAAATTGATGTTTGCCAAGATCCCAAATAATCATTAATGTTCAGTGTTCCACAAAAACCAAAGGGCTGTTCTGGACAAGCCTTTTTCAATAGCTAAGCTATTTTTCCACGTAGAAAAACAGTGTATTGCATCACCAGTCACCTTTACAGTATTGTGGATTTCTGAGGTCATCAGGTTTCTGGCTGCTACAATCACATCCTGGCACTTCTTGTTAGCGAAGTGGGAATTGACATTACGGGCGTATTTCAGTAAGTTAGTCGTGTCTCCTTTCAAAAACTGCATGTCCTTCAAGGCTTTTTCAAATTCCTCTGTGGATTTAATCACCTGGGAAGAGCAGACGTGTATCCTACATTAACATTGTTTCTAAAACCAAAGAGGAAAATTAAAGTTGGGTACAAAGTCTCCCACTTGGCTGAAAGCAAAGGATGAAAATAGGTTGTGGAGGGCACTAATCATCCCACAGCTTTATCAGTCATCTTTTGGGAAAAGCTGGCTCACCTGGGGTTTGTGACCACGCAATAATACAGTGTTTGAACTGCAGGTTTGTTCTCTCAGACTGTGCTGCCACTGAATTGAAAAACCAGAGGAGAAGGATGATCCAACTTCATTGCACTGGACCACCTGAGGTGAAGGGACTGGGAGGTCTATGCTACAGCTGCTGGTGTTTGAAACAGCCCCCTCTCCAGGACAAGGAGCTTCTGGCATCTTTCACTAGCAGTAAGTTCTGGTTTAGGCACATAGTTTAAAAAACTGTATGTGGCCTACACAAGAAAGCCCTGTGATGGTTAACAACAAATACAAGGGCAAGTAGAGCTGCCGGTCCTTGGGAAGCCAGCTGGGCCAGCAGCACTGCCACATCACCATCTTCAGCCTCTTGCAGAGGCTCAGACAAGGGCCTTACACTGCACACCCTGAAAGTCTTCAGGCCTTAGCTAAACATGGCCTGAGTTCTGCAGATCAGAGACCTCCCATGCTTTACATGACAGGAAAAACAAGCCATAGCTTCACTGAGAGAGATACGCGATTCTAGATTAGCAAAACCCAGATCATGCTGGCTGGCCAGCATTTCCACCACAGGGATCCGAAAGGTTTTGAGACACACCTCTATGTACTGCTCCAGTTTGCTGCTATTGGTTGGGATTGAGTTGACCAGGCAGTTCTGAATAAGGCAGTCTGATAACTCTTCCCATATCATGCCACCCAGAAGTTCTGCGAGTAGAACTCTGCACTCCTTGTTATCTTCCATAGGCTGCTCAAGAGGCACATCTGGAAGAAAGAGAACAAAACCAGATTGTGATAAACCTGCTTCCTGGACCAGACCCTTCACCAGTTCCCTCCCCATCCTTCCTGTCAGAACAGTATCTGTCAGCTGCTCCATCAGCTTAGAATGGTGTTATTCTTCTTATCCAGGCCATGTGCTGGTGCTGTGGAATCTCCCAGCCCAAGGTGCCAGGCCCTCCAAGAGCAGAGCGTAGCAGGTTACCGTTAAGAGCTGCTCACACCGTGCACAATCCAAGACTGCCTAACCACCAGGTATTTTTTTAGAAAGCTCCTGCTGGAATTCTGAGAACAAGGTGCAGATCTCAGTCTAATTCCAAAAGAGAGAAGCTACCTACTTAGCAGGTATTTGTGGAGAACCTCAAAGATAAGTTTGATCTTGTCAAAAACCTCCACAGGAGAGCAGTGATCCACGTTAGGCTCCTCGGACTTAAAACGCAGGATGAACACATCTGACTGTTCCTCTATGACTGGCTGAAGAGATGGGTATGAAATCAGGGGCTTGAGGATGTACTTCAGCAACAGCTGGCCTGAGAAACAAGAAGAAGATGTTTTCCAACAGCGGGAGGCAGTTGGTTTGCTTCAGTGAGGCCCAGTGTTGGATGTAGAGATTCTCCGCATGAAGTAGAAATACTCTGGATTAGCTGTATCAGGGAACAGCTAATGAGGTAAAATGCAGACTTGGGTTTCACTAAAAACCATTCTACTCACATAAAATAGATGTGGAGGCCTTAAAAAAGAGCAGCATGTTTAATGTAAAGTGAAAAACTTGAACAGCTGGAAGCACAAAATCCTATCCTAGAATTTGCCATACTTACTGATTTATTTCATCAATCTCTGAGAATGATGAAGCCCAGAGGCTGCCCAAAACCAAGAGTCTTGCCCTTGGTAGATGAGGAGGCTGTAACTGGAAGACCCGCTTAAACGTCAGACTGTGAAACCACAGAGCAAAAGTAAAGTGACAGGAAAGGATAAATAACTCTGGGTAAACAACAGGATAAATAATTTCCTATTAATAAGAACCATTCCCGTTATGCTCAGAGGGAAATGCAAGCCAAGAGAGAAAGAAAACTTCCAGTGTACTGCTGAAGTGAACTGGATCTTGACACCCATCTTAGAAGACACCTGAGCTGACAACCAGGGGGCCTGCTGTTCCTATGTCTGTCTGGATCCACGCTCTCTTACCAAAACTCTTCAGCTTGGTGTGCAGCTCTCCTAGGACAGCAAACGCCTGCAGCACATCGGCGACCGGTGGGCCAGTGACCTCCTCCTCTTTCGATGGCACCGTGCGTAAGTGCAGTTCTGAATGTGTCACTGACTCCAGGCTGCTGCCTTCTGAAGGGAAAGAACCATCTCTGTCAGTGTGGTCCGACGTATTCGGGCTGAACAAAAACTTCAGATAACTCCTCCAGCTGCTCTGTCCAACTGGGTAGTCAATAATAAGCAACCTGCAATTTTGGCCCAGCCGATCTCCTCAGGAGCAGAAGCTGTGCAGGACAGCATCCCTTTTCTGACGTTTCACAAGGCTAAAAAGTGCTTGAGAGCTGGTAACTCTTTATCTTTGCTTCAACGTTTTCTAAGAAATGCCACAGATGAGGCAGCTGAACTTTCAAAACCCTGCTTAAAAATCTACTGACTGCACCGGATTGCTTGTGGGAGCACCTAAACACTCCCAGAGTGGAATGATATCCCAGGAACACTGCCACTCATCATTCCCATCCTGTAGGTTATGCAAACAGCAGAAAGCTCCCCAGGCCAACCTTAGCTCAGTGGTATCGCTGTGTTTCCTACCCTGGAGGTGCTCGAAACCAGGCCTTCAAACAGCGAAGCAAAAATAGAGAAACCAAGTGGAACTGCGAGTACCTTTTGAAGGAGGAAGCTTCCACACAGCCAGCCTCTGCCATTCTTCTCCGAGGTGATAGAGCATGTTCTGTGTCTGCACCGTGAGCTCTGTGCCCAGTGCTTTCAGGATCTTCAGCTCAAAGCCCTTGCGGGATTCCAGCATTTTCAGGTTGCTCCGTGCCTGGTGCCAAAGATCAAACACAAACAGGTAACAGTTGTCCCTGCTGATGAGAAACACCTTGTGGAACTTTCTGAACGTACTGATGAGCAACACTGCCCTGTGCTTCAGAACTCGTTATTACCTTTTCCAGTTGCTGAGCTGCTGCAACATACTTCTTTTCCAGCAATGCAGTGTTGTACTCCTTGATAGCTGTATCAAACTGCAACAAGCAGAGTCGTGTGTCACTGCACCTGCTGTGGCACTACCATTTTTCACGAGACTGGGGAGCTATACGTGGTTAGTCAAAAGAGATAGACCAGAATAATGCCATGGCCTGAAGAACAGAGAGGGTGACAGCTGCTTTATGACTTTAAACCGCTCCCCCTCCCCCCATCCTCACCTCCTGCAGCTTTTTCAGAATACTCAGAACCAGCGTGTCCCGCTCCAGCTGCTGCTTCAACTCGGTAAATTCGGCCACAGCGACGTTTAGATCGTGCTGAACCTAAAACAACAAACTTTTCAGTTCATCTACAGCAAGCAAATGATGTCAGAGATGTTTCCTCTTAGAATCAATGACAACAAGAGATTTGAAGTATTTCTGTGATAATTTGGTGAGGAGGAAAAACGCTCCTCATTTTACTCTTGACAGGAAGATATTTATAAGCCCTGGAAACACTTAAACTGGATTGTCTTTCAATGCACTGCAGGTTTTTTTAAGGCACTGTAAGGAAACTGGGTCTCAGAAAGACTGTCACTTAAATTGCAAGAATGCTTGAACTGATCCAAGAGTTAATTCTCAATTAATGCAGCTACAGAACCCCAGATGTTTGTAAAATCAACAGCAGAAGCAAACACCAGGAGTGGGTCTGCAGTCAGGTCTGGGGGAGCAACTCATCTTCTCCTTGAAGACCTCAGGGACTATGCACAGGTATGATTTTGGTTCCTGCTTTTCCCAACACCACTGTGAGACCATTGCTGTGTCACACATTCCCCCAGTACACCAGGCTGATCCTTAAGTGTGACACGTTTCTGGCTGCACAGCAGCGAGGAATCCACAGCCAATCCCTTAATGACAGTCCTGTACACCCCTGCGTGTCACACACCTCTGCAGTGTGTCATCCACAGGCATTTTTTAGGGGTGATATCACCCAGGGCTCTCAGTCAGGAGTCCTCCTGCTGCAGCCCAAGGTTGGGGGGGGGTGGGGGTGTCCCCGGGTTTGGGGTGAGTCGGACCGGACTCCCCGGCGCCCCTCACCTCGTTTTCAATGCCGGCTTTCAGCAGGTCGATGTTGCTCGACAGCCCCTCCACCTGCGACACCAGGTCCTCGGCGCTCTGCATGCTGGGCAGGAACTCGTTGTACTTCTTGTTAATCATGTTGCAGACTTCTCCCTGGGGAGGAGGAGCAGCGGGACCCCGTCACTCTCCGCTGGACCTTGGTGAGACCCTTCCCGGGGCGGGGGGGCCGCGCCCCGGTCTGCACCCGCTGCCTGGGCCGAGCAGCCGGGCTGGCAGGGGCAGCTGCCAGCGCCCCGGCAGCGCCGGGCTGGGGCGGAGGCGACTCGCCCGCAGCAGCACCGGCCGGGCGGCTCCGGCAGCGCCGCTCCCGGGCTCTCCCCGTTCCCCCGCAGCCCCAAACCGCCCCCGCCCCGCGGCCGGCCCTGCCTTCAGCTCCTCCACGCGGCGGGAGAGCCGCCCGATGCGGGTGCCCAGGTCCTCCTTGTCGAGGCGGCCCGAGTGCGCCAGCACGGCCGCCACCAGCGAGCCCGGCGCCGCCATCGCCATGGCCGCGGCCCCGCGCCCGCGCCGCGCGGCACCACGGGACGGGACCGGGGCCGGCGGCGCTACGGCGGCCGGCGAGGGACAGACTGCCTGGGGCGGCCCCGCTGCGCGGGCTGCTCCGTGGGAGCCGGGGCGACCTGAGGCTACTGGGGACTCCCTGGCTGCTGGGGGGGGGGGTGTCTGTGGTTACTGGGGACGCC
>WTSP01009874.1:0-21374 GCA_025331215.1 Actenoides lindsayi
ATATGTTATATAAAAAAAATTGAAAACAAAAGCTCTATTTAAACAGACATGAAAAGATTAGATTTTATGATGCATTTTATAGCTGCATAATAAACAAAAGTACTAGTTTTTTCGAATAGAAATGGGTTGTATTTCTTAAGTCATTCTTCATATCCCATAATAGTTTATGTACTTTTTAAGTTTGAATCCTTTTTTTCCCACAAAGTAGCTTTTTCATCCCAATCCTTGAAATTTAGCTAAGTTGCAGCCTGTAACATTTCCATCCCACAACAGCAGTGGCTGAATGTGTTTCAAGACAGTAAGCGTGTCATTGTTTTTAACCTCATCATTGCCAAATTCAGGAGTTCATATTTTGTGTAGGAGTGATTGACAATGGAGAAAGATAATAAAAGTTTAGAGAGGAAAGGGTGTTGATGTAACTGGTCTCAAAATGGGCCCGTATTTTGAGATACTAAACCAAAAACCTGCAGTCTTTAAGAGGCAGTCTCTAGATCCTTTTAAAGATTCAGATATATTCAATATAGATGATCTTTGCTTAAGTACAAAACAGCATTTGTACTTCTCTTTCTTTTGACTTCTAGATAATGTGTAAAGAAAGGGTCAAAAAGTAATATGTCTAAGACTAGAATCTAGAGTGCTGATGACCATTTCTTGCCCTAATAGAAGAATACTTTCAGTGGCTCATTTTTATAAAATCCACACAGCAGAGCTCTAGTTGGAATTTATGCAGAAACCATCTCTTGACGAGACTTCTCCACATGAATCTCAGGTATATGTAATTAATTTACATGTGATTAATTTAATGTTGAAAAGGCAAAGACACATTTTTTTTGTTTGGTTGGGTTTTTTTAATTACTTCTGGTGATGTTTCTTCCCCATTAATTCAGCAAGCCATAAAATCTTAGACAAAGAGAACAAAGCTACCCAGTCCTTGTAGAAGTTGTGTGTTTCGTATCGCTGAATAATGCAGTTGTTTCCGAAGGGAAAAGAAAACATAAATCTCTGTCCTTAAATAAAGGCAGTCTGATCTAAGTCAGAAGATTTCGTTGTGGGTTTTACAGATATTAAATAGCCTATAGCAAGTACTATTATGTAATCCTTTAAACCACCATTTGCGGCCAGCTGGTTTTCCCTAGGGGGGCATAGATAAATAACTTTCTGTAATGCTCTCATGCAGGAAAAACTTGTAATCTCCAGATACAAATCCAGGAAAATTTTATTTTTTTTATTACTAGAGAGAGAATGGCTGGAAATGCTTCACACATCCAATGGTACAGTTATTCCTCAGAAACCCCAGATATGCGCATTAACTATAAATAACCAGTCTGAATACAATGGTCTTTTATAAAGTACGTGTCCTGAAAATTCTTTCAACCTACTAATGAATCCAGTACTGTGCCAGTTGGAGTTCAGGGTGCCCACGAATATCAGTAGGAGGAAATTTGAGATAGTTGTTAGGCTATTTTTTGAAGAAGCTATGAGCAGTATTTTCATGAAAAGATGCCATTCTACCTCCAGCATAAAACTCTTCTGTAAAGGAAGAAAACACATCATGTCTGTCTGGGCATTCTTGTAAGAGTACACGCACAAATCCTGTGCCCTGCTTTAAGCCTTTTATGCATCAGTAGGCCTGAAAATAGCTGAAAAGATTTTTATCATATAATGTAAGATATGCAAACTCAACTTTCACAGGTTGCCTTACTGTCATTTTCTAATAGAAATATTTGGATTTCATACAGGAAAATGGTATAATATTGAATTTTGGGAAATTGATTTACTTTTTACACAAGTACTCTTAGGGAAAAAGTAATCAATCTAGAAAAAGGATGAATGAATTGATAGTTCTGATCAATCCTATAACTCTTATTTGTCAGGGAATGAGATAAAGAAACATGCTACTCGTGTCCAGGTGTGTTTGCCTGCTGTTGAGCTTGTGTTTTTAAATATGCTTCCCAACATTACACTTGTTGCATTCCAAAATATAAAGATGTCAACTTTTCTGCAGCTATTATTTGCTGATCACAGAATCATAGAATCATTTAGATTGTAAAAGACCTTTAAGATCATTGAGTCCAACCATTAACCTAACTCTACCAAGTCCATTGCTAAACCACGTCCCTCAGCACCATATCTACACAACTTTAAAAAATTTCCGGGGATGGTGATTCAACTGCTGCCCTGGGCAGCCTGTTCCAGAGCTTGACAAGCTTTTCAATGAAGAACTTTTTCCTAATATCCAACCTAAACTTTCCCTGGGTCAACTTGAGGCCATTTCCTCTTGTCGTTTCACTTGTCACTTGAGAGAAGAGACTGGCACCAACCTCTCTAGTACTTCCTTTCAGGTAGTCATAAGGTTTTCTCTGAGCCTCCTCTTCTACAGATGAAACAACCCCAGTTCCTTCAGCTGCTCCTCCGAAGACTTGTGCTCTAGACTCTTCACAAGCTTCATTGCCCTTCTCTGGACGTGCTCTAGCACCTCAACGTCCTTCTAGTAGTGAGGGGCCCAAACTGAACACAGTACTTGAGGAGCTTCCTCACCTGAGGAAGGGGTGCTGGGCACCTGAGTACAGGGGTAAAATAACTTCCCTAGTCCTGCTGGCCGTACTATTTCTGATACAAGCCAGGATGCTATTGGGCTTATTGGCCACCTGGGCACACTTCTGGTTCATATTCAGCCAGCTGTTGATCAATACCCTCAGGTCCCTTCCTACTAGGCAGCTTTCCAGCCCCTCTCCCCCAAGCCTGTAGCATTGCATTGGGTTGTTGTGTCTGGGCAGGATGCGACACTTGGCCTTATTGAATCTCATACAGCTGACCTTGGCCCATTGATCCAGCCTGTCCAGGTCCCTCTGTAGAGCCTTCCTGCCCTCAGGCAGATCAACTCTTCTACCCGGCTTTGTGTCATCTGCAAACTTACTCTGTCTACACTCGTATCTCTCTGTCAAGATCATTGATAAAGGTATTAAACAGTGGCCCAAAAACTGAGCCCTGGGGAACACCATTTGTGACTGGGCACCAACTGGACTTAACTCCATTCACCTCCACTCTTTGGGCCCAGCCATCCAGCCAGTGTTTTAACCCAGCAGAGTATATGCTCATCCAGGCCATGAACAACCAGTGTTTCCATGAGAATGCTGCGGGAAACAGTGTCGAAGGCTTTACAGAAGTCCAGGTAGGCAATATCCATAGCCTTTCCCTCATCCACTAGTTGGGTCATCTTGTCATAGAAGGAGATCAGGTTCATCAAGCAGGATCTGCCTTTCATCAAGTGCATCAAGAAAAGTGTGGCCAGCTGGTTGAGGGAGGTTCTTCTCACCCTCTACTCTGCCCTGGTGAGGCCACATCTGATGTACTGTGTCCAGTTCTGGGCTTCTCAGTTCATGAAGGACAGGAAACTGCTGGAGAGGGTACTACAAAAGGCTATGAAGATGATTAAGGGCCTAGAACATCTGTCTTATGAGGAAAATCTGAAGGACTTGGGTCTTTTTAGTTTGGAGAAGAGAAGACTGAGAGGGGATCTTATCAATGCTCATAAATGCTTAAAGGGTGGGTGTCAGGAGGATGGGACCAGTCTTTTTTCAGTGATGCCCAGTGACAGTACAAGAGGTAATAGGCACAAACTTGAACATAGGAAAATCCATCTAAACATGAGGAGGAACTTGTTTACTGTGAGGGTGGCAGAGCCCTGGAAAAAGCTTCTCAGAGTGGTGGTAGAGTCTCCATGTCTGGAGATATTCAAAACCCACCTGAAAGCGATCCTGTGTGACCTGTGCTCTAGGTAAACCTCCTCTAGCAGGGGCTTTGGACTAGATGATCTCTAGAGGTCCCTTTCAATCCCAGTCATTCCGTGATTTATTCTGTGCTTCTATGAACCCATGCTGACTGCTTCTGATCACCTGGTTGTCCTGTATGTGCCATGTGAGGGCACTCAAGATGATTTGCTTCAGAACCTTCCCTGACATCAAGGTCAGACTGACAGGCCTATAGTTCCCCAGATCCTTCTTTCACTCTTCTTATAGATTGGTGTCACATTTGTTAACCTCCAGTCTACCGAGACCTCCCTGGTTAGCCAGGACTGCTGATAAATGATGGAAAGTGGTTTGGTGTTTGGTGAGCACATCCGCCAGCTCCCTCATTACCCTTGGGTGTAACCCATCCCACCCCGTAGACTTCTGTATGTCCAAGTGATGTAGCAGGTCACTAAGCATTTCCTCTTTGATGGAGGTTTACACTGCCAATCCAGACTATACTGGCAGAGGGGAAAAAATATTTTCATGCCATCAGTACATCTGAATTGTCAGACTGTCTGTGTGGAAGTCCACTATATAAAAGTATATTTATATTACAGTATTGTCTATCTGTTGATCTTGCAATTGTGGGGTTTTTTTTTGTTATCATTGGTTTTTGTGTTTGGTTTTCTTTGTTTGTTTTGTTTTTTAATTTCTAGCTCCTTATGGCTCTGTTGGTTTCATTTATAGTTGTTTTCTTCTCCCTATGTACCACTTTTCCCCCGTCCTTTGATTAATATATCATAGTTGTCTCCTTTTTATTGTGTTTTTTCTTTTCAATTTCAAAAGAGAAAATGTTACTGAGGGATAATCAACTCTCTCTGGTTTTGCTAGTGGAGACCATGATGGAGCAGAAATGGGATAAATCTTTTTCTCCTTCAGTGTAAAGTAGAGGTTACTCTCAAGTTGCATAGAGCTCATCCTTGAAACCACACAGGAGGATATTGTATTTTGATGTTGGGAACCTAGGGGAAATAGAGGTTCATACTGTGCCAAATCCTTCCTCGAGAAAATGCATTTTTTAAAATGACTTTCCATCTGGTTTAGAAATAGTAGAAAATTGATGCTTACCTGTCTTGTGGTTTAAGGGTGAACAGACTGAGTGGGGGAACAGGTCATAATCCTGGGGCCCTGAGGAGTCAGAGGGCAGCTATTATTCCCCTCCCTTCCCTGACACACTCCATATAACAAGGAGACGGAAAACTGGGGGTGGAGGATGGTCCTTCCTGGGCTCTGGGAGCTGCAGGGGCATCTCAGCTCAGCTGGGCCTGACTCCTCATGCTCCAGGCAATCCATCACCATCCGAGAGTGAATTTGGTATAGAGTTCTGTATCCTTCTGCCCTGAATACTCCTTTTCCTGTTTTTCTCCTGTTATTCATTACATTTGTTACAGTCTCAACTTCCAATGTCAGGTGAAGCATTTTTTCTGTTTGCTTGTTCCCCTTTTTATCCTCCCCTGGGAGAGAGGGGGAAAGGGGCTAACAGAGAAATTCTGCTCTGTATTTCATGTGGGCTTGCCCTGAGCCTCAAACAGATACAGCCTGTATATTTATACTAATGGGCTTAACTGCCTAATGCTCTACTTGAAACAGTCATGTTTCTGACGTCATAAACTACATTCATGTTACTGTTTGTCATTTTGGGGTTGAGGGGAAAGGCAGCCCTTTCTGAGCCTTTATTCCACAGCTATACTGCAAATCTACTTGGTTTTGTGCTTCCCTACCGACGGGAAGTATGACTAAATACTGAGGCTTATTTCTCCTACGCTAACTGCTCTTGTTTCAGATGTAATATAATTTGGCTGTTTGGCATATATGTAAGTATTAAATGATGTGTGAAACCAGTAATAGCAACCAGGATATTATTGTATCTCACACTGTTACTACTAGTGTGCTTTTAAGAACAGCATATAAAATTCTAACAGCCCAAAATCCCAAACAGTCTTTTATATCAAATTTCCACTTTACTTTCTGAAAAAGGGTTAGTGAGTTGAATCAATTATAAATAATTATAGGTTCAGCATGTCAATATCCTCTAGGTTGGGCATATGCCCCAAACAGAGAGTTTGGGTGCATAAAAGTTGCTGGAACAATAGTGTAGAGCTGCATAGACATTGTAGGAACCTAATCTTAGTGGTATCCTGCTGATGACTGGGTTTCTGAATTGAAATATGCAAGATTTTGTCTTTGGGGGGATGGGAAAGAGTAAATTGGATTGAAGCTAAGAATGAACTGACATGCATGCAACATGTTTGATAATGGAACTGAGATTTGGGAGAGAATAGAAATAAAAAGCTTTTTGGTAGTGTTCATTTAAACATAATATACCTTTCAGATGCACAAAAATTTGTTCTCTGTATTTACTTGTTCTTTCAGCAGCATTCTTTTAAGGGGAAGATAGAAGCCATTTATTTGAAATCTAGGAATAATTATTAGAACTGGATGTAGTTCTCTACATAGTTGAAGATTTTGTGCCTCTCAAGCAGATGTGGCAGATGCTGTTAGATGAAAAAAACTAATTACTGCAGAAATACACTTTGGACACGTCATGAAGTTGTACTCACAGATTTTAGTCTTGTGAAAAGTCATTAACTTAAATTTCTTCCATCACACCCCCATCATGGAGGTCTTAAAATCTTTTCAGGAAACTTGTCTGGGTTTTTTTTTTTCCTCAACAGCTAATCATGTGCTTAAATATTTTCCATTAAACATTAAAGATATATTTTATTCCAGTTTTTAATGACATAGCAAGTATAAGATGTCTTCAAATAATGACTAAAAATAGAATTCCAAAACACAAATGTATTTACACTGGATTTTATTTTTAACTTATTTAATTCTTTAATATATGTCTATATGTGAAACTTTCATCCCAGTTACTGACTTAAATGGTCTCCAAAGCATATCTAAGTGTTGAATCATCTTCTACTTAAAAAGTAATCTTCCTGTTGTAAACTAAAGCAAGGAAAAACTTCTACTGAATCTAAAACCTGCATTTTTTCAAAACCATTTGCTGAAGTTTCAGGGTTGATTGTTTTCATTTTCACGCTTAGGAATTCAATTTCAGAAGACTGAAGTTCTCCTTGGAGCTATTTAAAAGATTGTCAGAAGTCTTTTGTGTTTGTAGCAAACCTGTGGCTTATTTCAGTTGTATGATTGTTTTGCTTTCTAGATTTAAGTGTTTTTTTGTTGGGTCTGTACTGTAGATCAACGCAGTTCAAGGGGAGCAGCCATGATTTGTGGACAGAATATTTCACTTCAGACAACTCCTTTGTTCCCTGGTTGTTGGTTTTTTCTATAACTGGGCTTTCTGGATTTATTTCTGTTTTTAGTAATAAAGATGTAGTATCTAGATTTCATCTGTCCATCCTTTCATCTGTTATTCCCCCATATCAATATTGTGATCACTTAGTCCATTGTAACTTAAATGGAATGCTTCTATTCTGTCAGTTGTGTAAACTGCTCTGTCTCAGAGTGATGATTTTCTCTTCCATACTTTAGAAATATTAGGTGTTTATTAACCAGCTCTTCTACTTTGAGCTCTGTAATGCTTTAAAGTCTGCTAGAACAATTTTTTGAGGTTGTATGCTGTACAGTGCCAACACAGCTTTCTATTCTTCAGTGATGTCTTGTTTAGACAGACATTTTTCCATGAGTGTTGTTGTTTCCATGGCAGGAAAATGGATGAGGCAAGCAATGGCTAATTCCGCCAGTGAAGTCTCCGTGATGTCAGTTGTGAACTTGCTGTAAAAAATTGGGAATTTAGAACAAATGGTTAATTTTCATGCTTGTGATGTTTTCCTGAAACAAGCTTTCTGAGAAGTTTGAAATTGATATTAGACCCACTTCTTCCACCAAGTGCAGGGACCATCACAAAATTAGTGACAGACATTCTGTGTTTGAATTAATTTACCTGAAGGTGAGTGCCTATAATGACTGTATTTCTCTATAAAGCATTACTGTGAAGAAATACCATGGCATATAGTATCATATACAGGAGAAAGGGAAAAGCAAACTGCTTAAATTCAAAACAAAATGTTAATTATGAACGGATTAAATTTGTATTTCCTAACAAAGAGATTTCAAGGAGTAGGTGATAAATTTTTCCATGGGATATTTTTCTGATTATACGGGAATGTCATCTGAGAAGTGCAAGAAAGAGAATAATTTAGTCTGTTTAATGCTCTCATTTAAATAGCCTAGGATGTGGTGAAAGACACTATTTAGGGAGGCTGTATTTATACGTAGGTATGAATTTAAACTTGTGCAGATCAGCCAGTTGCTCTGTTTTGGGGAAAAATCTATCCACGGAATGGTTGGGATTCAAAGCCATGTGTTTATTGGCCGTGGACTGTAGAGTTTGTGCTGGAGCCAGGGAGACATGTTTTGGTGAGGCCAGAAGTAGCTGAGCCAAGCCTGCCTTTACTGGAAATAGCTCTGCTCACCTTTAGATACAGTACTTTTTCTGGCAGCACACATTCTCCCCCTTCACTCAACACTTGAAGGCAGCTGGCTAAGTGTTACGCTTGCATTATTTGTTACTGCTGAGCTTCCAAATCTGTTGAGTAATTTTGCCCTGCTGGCATGTAACAAATATTGTAATACTTTGTTTCTCTAGATTGTCTTTTAGAATTCCTTTTCAGTAATTCCAACTGAATATCAAACTTGACATTAATACAGCCAAGCACCTATCAGAGCATGTCAGGCAAACCTTGTAGGTATAGCAGTACTCCTGTCTCCTTGGTGTTGCAAAACCTTTCTAGGTTTTTTGCTAGGTTATGCATCTCCGGTGTCTGTCTAGCTCTGGTGTACAACAAGACCTGTTAATGGCATAGAACAGGAAAGTCAAGATGCATGTCAAAATTGTCACTTCCTTTGTAAGCCTACCGTAGGGGCACTGTAGAAGGCTCTGAATGTGATCAGGATTTTGCAGCTCAGGTGGCCCCGCTCTCTTACGCGATACATGTTCATACAGCCATTTTGCTGACAGCACCGCTAACTTAAAGCAAACCAGCAATTAATGGTGAAAGATTCTTAATTTAGGGATAAATTTGATTATCTCACTTTCTCATACTGCCTACTAGTCCTACTAAGACGTACTAGTATGTATAATAGTGTACATTGCTACATATTATTTTAGCTCTTTCTATCCATAATTGCAGTCTGGGGTGAGGCACCCACCCGGCCGAGGGGCTCAGCTGTGCCCTGTGGTGGGACCACTGGAGCTGACTGGGACCAACTGTGTCTGGCACGGGGCAGCCCCGGGCCCTTCTCACAGGGACTGCCCCTGCAGCACTACCCGGCTGCTGCTGGCACCTTGTCAGGTAAACACAATACAGAAAAATAGTTTTACTTTAAAATCTGAGTCCTGTTTAATCCTTCTGTAAGACAGAGAAAAGCATTGCAGCATCTTCCATCTGGCAGTCCATCAAAAGGCATTGTCTGAGCAGTAAGAGCATTGCTTCTTTGCGTTTGGGCTACTAAAGGAAAGCCCACAGCAGTGGGAGGGCACGAAGATGGTGCATCCCTGCATGTTGGGGGAAGGAGGGCAGTATTGAGGGTAAGTGGAAGTGTGGTCATCACTGCCAACAAGCCTTTTGCTCTGTTGCAGTAAAATATTAATTTTGAGCCGTAAAAATTGATTGCTTTTATGATGTTAACTTTGTGTTATAGTATCCATTAGTGGAGCTAGTAATTCCAGGCATTCAGTGGTAATGGAAGGTGTATTGCATCTCAAAAGTAATTAATTCAGAATGTGGAATTTACATTTCTCCCAACAACAAAGGACTTTTTTGAGTAGGAGGTGAGCCTTTAACTTTTTGGAAGCTGCTCTATCTCTGGATCCAGCTCGAAGAATCTGGTTTCTGAATTGCTGCTGGATGGAGTTATAAACCCTGTTTTAGGCACAAGTGGGAAAGGGACTAATTTTATTTTTCATATGCACATAAGTACATGTGTATGTGTTGTCAAGGTTTAGAGCTGGGCCTGTGAATAGGTGAATGACACACTCTCTATTAACCCCTCTCCCTTCCCTGAAGGGAAGAGAAAGGGAATGAGGGAGAATTATGGGTTGGAAAACTAAAACAGCTTTAATGAAAATAGTAACAATAAAATGAAACATATAAAATATGTATAGTTGGTGGCAACCAACATGGCTTCACCTGTCTCATGATGAGCTAGGCTGTTATGCCATACCAGGTCTGTGACTGGGATGGATCTGACTTCACTTCCTGAAGGAGTGCAGAGGGCAAGGGCATCCTTCCTGAACCTCATGGCCAAACGGCAGGATTTCCTGTACCTTTAATGTCCTCAGTCTCCCTGATATTCTTAGTTACAAACTGTTGACTGTGTCTAAGGGTGGATTTAGTTGCACTAGGCTCTTCTCTGAGGAGTATAGAGAGCAAGGGGGTCCATTCTGAAACCCTGGTAGCTCAACAGGAGAGTGACCCTTACCCTTCCATCCCCAATCCTTGTGAAAATCACCGTAACCCAACTCCAAGTCACTTTCACTGCATATATATATATTCACACAAATATTGTAATCCAATTGGTTTTAATCAATTTGCTTTACAGTAAGTAATGTACTGACCTTACCATCAAATTGAACCCCGATTAATCCTTGTTGATTTTTGTTCAGTTTTATCAAATTTATTAATCTTTGTCACATCATTAATCTCTCTCAATAAATTGTATTGCTGACTTCATTTGAGTGAGGTGCGTTCCACTTATTCCTCAGCAAGCAGAGTCCTAAATTAGGATACTGTAACAAGTGATTTAAGGGGGAAGTTCTTTTAATGACCGTGACAACTAGAGAGCAAATAATTTCATAAAGACTCTACAAAGTCCTCAGCTGCTGTCTAGCGTCTTCTTTCAACCTAAAATGTTGCATAAGTGGTAAATGGAAAAGTGTGTTTACTGCTTTTATAACAAATAACTTCTTTTATTGCCTGATTGTGCCTTAAGCTGGATCATCTGTCTGTTTGCTGAACAGAGAGAATATGATAAGGAAAATAACATTGTTTCAGTGATAAAATCAGTGTGCTGGACAAAAATGCTCACCGTGCAAGCCCCTGTGTTTGTGAAAGGATATCAGATAATTATGCACGTAATTACCAATTTACAGAATGGCTGCCAAGTTCTTGTGGATGTTTCTGGATTCTGATGTCCACGATGGGAGCACGTACAATTTCTAGATTTACATGTTGTCTTAAAGAGTCAGGGTGACCTGGAGATGCTGTCAATATAGCTTTTACAGAGCTCTCCACACTGCTGGAGCTGAGTGAAATGCATTATGTACAAAGCTCTTCTTGCAAATCATGATCACTTTTTAAGAAGTGTCATTTTAATAAATAACTAATAAAATTAAAGCAGGCAGAGAAAAGGATAGTATTTTCAAAGACTTTTAAACAAACCATGCTGAGCATCACTTAGGTGGCAGAAAGCATTAAAAAAAGTACACAAAATATTTCAAAAAGTTGAAAGTGGATAAATTAGATAATACCTTTGAGTTTTAATAACTTCTGGTTCATTGTTGTTTGGGTGTGGGGTTTTCTTCTTTTGTTGTTGTTGGGAGGACATTGATTTGGGGGGGTTTAGGGGAAAGGGTTAAAAAATCAGTTAAAAACTCTCAGTGTTCTGTGACAGTGGATACTGGTGAGGTGGCTTTTCAGTGATAGAAAAACTATGCACAGAAGAGTATCACTGTACTAATATCTCCTTTTCAAAAGTGTGTTTTGTCCTTGCTGAGACATTTCTACAGTAATGATGCCCATTTATTTGGTTAATATATAGAGAAATGAAAGAATACTTTAGAGAACAATTGAAGAATGCAGAAATGACAGTAGCAAGTCCATTATGTGACAAGGCACATTGCACTGTATGTTCTTTTCTAGTTTATAAGATGCAGACTTCCTCCATTTTTTTTTTTTTTTTAGAATAGGGAACTTTAAAGCACTGAGATTTGTTGAAGAGAGATGTAATAGAAGAACAAACAGACTCATTGTCCAAAACATACTACCTGCCAAAAGAAAACATGAGATAGAGGACAGGAAAGATGTAGGCATTCAGAAGTGTCAAGAGTGATACTGTTAAATTCAAGTATCTGAAGTAGATGCCTGCTATGTAACTTCATTAGTTGGTGAGTTAAGTCTTAAAATCCCTGACAATATTAACTCTTGTTGTAGAAAAGAAAATGAAAATTATTAAGGGTGAGATTTCTTTTTTTATATTCAAGTCTGTGATGATTTAGCTACATACATAAACTTTTTGAAAATACCTCAGCACTGGCTTTTATTGAAGTCAATGGTAGGTTAAACTTGGTAGGCTCTTCTCCAAATCTTACAAAAAACCTGTTGCATTATTAACTGC
This sequence comes from Actenoides lindsayi, assembly GCA_025331215.1. Taxonomy (NCBI): domain Eukaryota; kingdom Metazoa; phylum Chordata; class Aves; order Coraciiformes; family Alcedinidae; genus Actenoides; species Actenoides lindsayi. The sequence continues at coordinate 12,156 of WTSP01009874.1, forward strand.
TCTAAGTGCCTTTAAATTCTGGCCCAATGCTGTTTCTCTTTTACAACACATGTAGTAACGATAATTAATAAATATAATATGTACTGCTATAATGAAAATACATGACAGCAGTTTATTGTCACAGAAACAGATAAATAAAAGCCTTTTCTGTGAAAGTTTCAGTTACTTACTGCTGAATAAACCAGCTAAATCTCAGATGAGATAAATGAGTGGCAAAGGTGTTTTACCCAGCCAGATTGCTACTGGCATTTGTAAGGTTTTTGTCAGTTACTTAGAGATAAAACCACTTTAAAAATGGGGATAGGAAAATTACATGAAATGTGGTAGTTATGCTTACTTCAGGGAATTTTGTTTTGAAGATTGCTCCCCCTGAGTACAATTTGGGAATGCTCGATATACAGTTGTTCACTGAATGCATTCCTGCAGGCCTTGCTCCGTAATATTTTCAAAATTATTGGTTCACTTTCACATGAAGCGAGTTTGGAGGATTGGACATCCAGTCATTTGCAATCCATTTCGAATTTGTAGTGATCTATGTTCCACTTACTATAAACAGGACTATAGGAGGCTTCTCTTACGTATGCTATAATAAAGGAAAGCAGATATATCCCTGACAGAAGAGCACTGCTTGCAATAAAATTCTCCAGATTATTTAACTCTGTCATAACCCAAAAGCCATGATATAGTCTGAGACCATTTTAAAAACTGTTTAAGTTGGAGAATACTTTTTCTGAAGCGTGGCAATGTGCGGTGCACATATGAGTTTTTCTTTCTTTTTAAGATTGTTAATCATGGAAGTGTCAGGATGAATCCTGTGTTTTTTTAGGCCTTTTGTGAGCTTAATACAGTTAATGCAATTGTCTGAATATCCCAGGCCAGCAAAATGCTTAAGCATATTCTAAATATTCAGCAAGTCAGTAATTCCAAAGAAGTCCCACTACTATTCGTGGAATACAATCTGTCATGCAGTGTCAGCTTTCTATGGTGAAAAATGTTGTCCTTTGTCTTGTTTGAAAGTTGGATGCCACAGCAATGGATGTGAGTATGGGGACTTGGAGCTTTTAAAGTTTCAGAATTTAAACAGCATCATTGAATTTAAATGACTTGCTGGTGAGCATTGTGATGACCACATTTCTCCATGTAGGTTTCTAAAAATATTTTTACTGCCAAATTGTGCTTTAATACTTGCCAAGCATCCTGGGAAATGCTATTAATTTTTTAGGGCTCTAAAAAACCTGTCCTCACTTCCCTTAATGTGGCTCTCTCTGCTATGAATCACACGGGCAGAATTTTCTTAGAAGATTCTGGAAATGCACAGATGTGTGCCAATTCCTAAACACTTCAATCAAGTTTTGAAAGATTTAGAACTGCAGAAAAATTTTGTGAATCAAAACCACGGTTGCTTGCATACATACCTGAAACGTGGCACTCTGCTGAAAACCTGTTCTTTGGAAATCCAGTATCAGCCCAGTTGTTCTTAAAGCTTGTGCATTTTTTTCGTTATGTTCAAACTCCATTTTCTTTATCATTATAGTAGGTCGATCAATTTGTTCTGTAATCAAACACTGAAGATCTGGATGTAAATTCTGTAAAAAGTTTTTCTGGGAGACAGAATCTTTTACTCTTTCCTTGATTGAGAAGGAGATGATTGTGTGAGTGAATTCCATCGAAAACAATAGAAAAACTTACTAGAAAAAAGTACAAACCATCAGATCTTTCCTCCAAACATCTAAAGTATGTTTTGAAAGAGGGACAATTCATAGGCTAATAACTGCTTACTCAAACATATTTGTTCAATGATATAGATGGAAATTGGACAGTTCTTTCTGTGGCCAAAGCAAAAAAAAAATTATGATAGAGTATATCTGGGGCATTTAAAACAGAATCACCTTGAAATTAGCACATATTTAATTTGTTTTCCTTTAGCAGAGCTGGGAATTAGCAAAATTAGTCGAACTTATTTCCTCTATGAGGGAATGCATTTGGGGTTTTTATGGGGGAGGACAGACCAGAGTTGTATAATTTTACTTCTTTTTCCATAATTGTAAAAAATGAAGTCCTGCAGAGTAAGTTAATTAGAATAGTAGAAATGTGTATCTGAATTTCCCCTTCAGCCAAATAAGGGTGGATCCTGCTGCTGTTACTTCACAGATAGGTGCTTCACCCTGCAAGTATTCCATGGAAAGCAATGGAAACAAGTGTAAAGTAATATCTAAGCTATGTCAAGCAATACTTTAGATGCTAGAAATGAGTTAAAATTCTCTAACAGAACTGCATTCACTTATTTACTTTTACTAGGATAAGTAAGAACAAAACCTATTTCTTGTGAATAAGAAAAGATAGGGGGGGTGGGGGGAAACCCAAAGCCTGATTTCTGTAGTTTCGAATGATGCTGATTTCTTACTGATTTTGGTGCTTCATAACACACATAACATTTAGTTCTTCTATGGGTTTTCTTCATGCTAAACATGGTCTTTTGATACTTAGTATTCAAACATTAGTGATATTAGCAACCTATATTCCACAGTCAAAATTATTAATTTCTTTTGTTAAGTCTCCAAAAGATCCCCCCTCACACACACTCACTTGCATTTTATGAATTGTAAGAATATGGTAAAAGATGCATTCATAAGGATTATTTTGTAGGTTTTCCTATTTAAACTTCTGAACTCCTGGAATGGATTCTGGGTTCCATGCTGCAAAGGAAATATATGATACCATTTCCTAACAGTATCAAGTATACGCTTTCCCATATGTTTTTTCTATATGCATACACAAATTGCATTGACTTTTACTAAATCTGCTTCTAAATTGTCTGTGTTGAGTTAGTATTACTCTAGTTCTCCTGAATTAGAGTGCCTTAATTTAGCTCGTTAGAGAATTAAGCTAAATCAATATATTTCACTTATACTGATTTAAGAGAATTAAATTGATGCAATTCCCAGGTTCCCAGGTGTATATTTTTTTTCAACTATTGAGAAGAAATGTAGGGAAATTCATGTCATTTTTATGTGTTCCTGTCTTAGAATTATTTCTTTCATAGTTTTTGCTGGAAGAAAACAAGCAGAAGTGGGGAGTTGCCTTAGAATAAAATAAGAAAGAAAAAAAAGACAACATGGACTGTATTTTTGTTTAAGTATGTGAAACTCAAGCCACTTCCCTAGGACTAGTGTCCAGTATTAGTCCATGTCACTCATGACTTATATAGAACTTTTCTTCATGGTGAGGGTAACAGAACACTGGAGTGGGCTGTCCAGAGGGGTTGTGGGGTCTCCTTCTCTGGAGACATTCAAAACCCACCTGGACACATTCCTGTGTGACCTGCTCTAGGTGATCCTGCTCTAGCAGGGGGGTTGCACTGATGATCTTTCAAGGTCCCTTCCAATCCCTAACATTCTGTGATTCTGTGTGAACTTCTTGGACAAGCTGCTCCTACTCCACCCTCCAAAAAGAACCCAACAACACACAGAATGTCAGAAATCTTAATCTATGTGCATCTTAGAAATTAATATAGTTCCTGTTTGCTGATGTTAAGTTTGTGTGGATTACAGATGGTGGGGGTGCTTCCTGGAATCAGCTAGCACTTTGGCATGAGATAAAATCTTATAAAGGTTTTCCATGCTTAATAATAGGATAATGTGTTTAGATGGTGCATGAAAATTTAAACTTAATAAACTTAACCTTTTTAGTAAAAACATAAGCAATGGTCATCCTAATTTCTTCACTACCTTTGTCATAGCTCTATAAAGGTCTTGGAACACTGTCTAAATGTAGGTTCTTGATCTTAAATAGCCTTGCAGGATGATAGAATTGTAATCATCATGACAAATTACCTTTAAATTCCTTTAAAATCAGGACAATTTTCTTATTTTTGTAGTTTTGATTCGAGAAAGTATTCTTGACTAGAAAAAACACAAGTCTTAAACTATGTGGCATCAGTTTTATCTAGGTATTTTGGCAACCACAAGACTTTTTCCAATTAGGGGCACAGAATGCATGCTAAAAACTTGTATATTTCAAATGTAGAACAACTATTTTCATAGCTGGATGTTATATGTATACATTTTTCTACTGAATTAATTTTAAGAATGTTTAGATAAAGAGAAATTAATTTATCAGAAAATTTAAGTGAACTCAATTTTTTCATCTCTACTTCATGTTAAATTTAAGAAAAAAAGGAAATTCTTTCATGGGTTAGAACATAATGGTTTCAGGTTAACTCTTTTCAGTTTCTTTATTGTACTTTTGATGCTTGACTTTGCAATATTATTCGTGGTTTATTTCATCTTCAGCAAACTATTTCAGAACAAATTTACTGGGGAGAAAGTTAGATACTTAACTCCTGTATCTGAATGTAATTTATAGTGTTTTTAAAAGATGAAGAGACGTGTCATGTTTTGTCCATACTGATGCCTAGCTGTGAAGTAAATGAAGTAAACTGAATTTTTAAGCTATTGAGTTAGGGAGGGAACTCATTTCTAGTGCTGAACAGATATCAGTTCAGAGCTCTGTGTGGAAAACTGTACTGTTAGGAATGTATGACAAGATCTATGCTTCACTTAAGGGGCAATGAGTCAATTGTCTGATTTCAACAATTTAAAGGAAATGATTCATATTAATAATATTTACTCTTACAGATATACAGTATTATATGAGATTGCATGTTATATATTAAATAATAAAATAAAATAGTTATTATATGTTGTTATACATTATATTTAACTCACAGCACTTCCCTGTTTTTAATTTCTACATACATTTCAGTTCTGATATCCAACTTTGTTACGTTGTGCATGTTTCTAGTACTTCCAAAAATAATTCGGTTGTAAACAATCCACTTGATATCTCCATTCCTATTAATGGATATGAGGGCTAAAATGAGGTAAAATCATCTTACTTGAATGTTTTGGTACTACATGGTGGCATGCATCACAAAGAGGAAAGACAGCATTCAGGACTTACTGTGCAGATTTGTTGTTTGGCAGCAACAAGTGCATCTTCTTTTTTTTAAAAAAAACAAACAAACAAAAAAAAACCTACAAACAACCCAAAATGAGCAAGAGAACCTGTTCAGCAAATAATACTCAATTTCATTATAGTGGTGCTTTCTGTTTGATTGTACCTATCCCCTCTTCATATTCTTTTTTAAAATATTGCAGGTATAGACTTGACTGTTGCAGGCATAATACAAGAACATTCCTGGAGTTTTCTTGCTCTGCAGTGACATTTATATAATTAAAGTTGTTTTGTTGAATATTTCTCAGTATGCAAATCTGTTGTACTTGAACACTTTGAAAGGCACTGACTTCTGGGAAGCTGTGCACCCAACATTTCTTTAGTTGTATCAATCTGAAAAAAATACATTCTGAAATCAAGGGAGAGGCATAGGACTTGCTCTTCAATATCCAGCAAGATTCTTAAATCCACTGTAGTTGAAATTTAGTTTTAGTAGGCTGATCTTCTGTGTAAGTGTCATGAATAGTGCAAGGTGGGATGACTTTCTGCTTAATTACCTGCAGTTTCCAGAAGAAAAAGCATTCATTTTCTTTCAATTTGAGCACAGGGTGCTTTGCCAAGGCTAGTACCTTACTGTATGTACTTGGCCTATTCTGACAGCTCAGAATTTCTGATTTGCTTCTGCTTATTGACCATTAAGCAGACGTGGCTGTGAACCCTCCATCTTGAAGGCACTGTGAGCTCCTTTCCTATCCTTAAAGGAATACCTACTCTTTACTAAGCTAAGTAGGATGTTTTGTTTAGCTACACCCTTTACAGTCTCCCTTCAGTCTAAAGGACCCCTCACACTGCAGCGTTTCATTGTTACCTCATGTATTTATGCTGTACCTCAGAACTGATACATTCTGTAGCACACTCCATGTTGTCAAGGGCCATTCTTCCCTCCACTCCAAGGATATAAAAGAGAACTATTCACTTCCTTTCGTTAACACGATTCTTGAGGACTAAATCAAGATTATCTGTGACTTCCAGATGTCAAGTAGAAAGCTTAGCAACAGTTGATCCCAATGTCAGGGGAAACAACTAATGCCACTGCCCTCCCAAAGTTAGTGGAACCAGATCAGTTGTCAACGGTAGATTTAAAAGAAAGCAGTGAGCCCTCCATCCCTCTGGAAAAAATAGTGATTTCAGTCACGCTTACTATGTTGAAAATCATTCTGCTTAAACTGCAAAAAAATTAAACTGATAACTTTATCACTATGAGGGATAGTGCTGCATCCAAGGAGGATGATGGTTATGAGAATGCACCCATGATGCTTGCTTTGAGAGTCCACTATTATTGCACCTGGTTTAATTCTGTCGGTCAAATTCTAATTGCAGAAAGCAGAATTGAAAGAGCCTGAGGAGTGGAAGGGGGAGTGGGAACAGTATACACAGGAAGAAGATCTTGAAAACCTCAGCCTTTTTTCCTTCTCTGGAAGCAGATACCTGAAACATGATAAGCTTATATGCTGTGACTGTTGTCTCAACCAGTAGAATTTGTGACTATAGTTTGGTGACAGCCTTTATCTGCAAAGTGCAGTAAAATGAGTCCTTGGGGGGACAAAATGAAGATAAGTGCAAAACTCTCTAGGTTCAGTTTTCATTTATTGCTCACAATTCATAATTGTGATGCACATTATGACTCAGATCAGGATCTAGGCATTCTGTTATGCTTTCTGAAACTCTAAAAAGTTTGGTGACTGTTTCACCCTGTAAGCCTGGACCGGGTGGGACTTCAGTGTTTTCTTTTGTCCTCTGTTCACTCAGAATGGGCCCAGAGACTCTGACATCTCCTAGATGCCATCTCTCTAGCTAACCTATAGCAAGTCTGAACTACTGCTGAGTTCTCCCAAGCTCCTGACAAGGCATGTCTTTTCTGAAGGGGTGATGAGTTTAAGCAGTCTGGACTGCTTAAGTGATGAGGCGATTGATGCAGGCTGTGATGGCTCCAGGCAGGAAAGTCCTTTTCCTTTTGTGAAATGAGTATTTTTGCTGGTCATTATGCAAATAAAAGCATAACAGCTTAAGCTCCCTGCAGCTCTCAGTTCAGAGAAGAAGTTTATTAGGGAGTTCATCTGTCTGTCTTCCTTTATCTCCCACAAAGAACTACTGAGTTGTCTTCTGCTGGGTATATGTTTGCAGTCTCTGGGAACACAGCTGCCTGCTGGCACTTGCTGTTGCTAGAGCAGCAGGGGGTTGTGAGAGGGGATTTTGACAAGCCTAATTGCTAGAAGTGTTGGGGCTGCCCGCTGCCTGAGATGGTCACAATATACCTAGGCTCTTCTGTTTTGTTTTTCTTTCTTTTGCCTCCCTCTTCTAAAAAAAAAATAATTGGAAATGTAATTTACAGTTCAGCTGCTCATATATCAGCATACTTACATTGTAACTTTAAAATAAAATTACCTAAAAGCTTTAATAGAAAATTGGCAATTTGGAGTCCAGAAACCTTTCTGCTAGGTCTCTGACATCCTTCTTGTAACTGCTAAGATTAGTGGAGTGGGAGCTGCTTGTAGGGAAGGGAAAGATGCTGACTCTCTTTTTATCTTTCAACACACCATCTGCAGATAGTAGTATGCAAGAAAAATGCTTTGTCAGATAAGTCTAAAACTTATTTAACAGATTAGAATCTGTTCCAAAATAGCATATGTTAAATGCCAAACATCTCCGAATGGTTATGAGCAAAAAGTAATACCAGGCTAATGCGATAAGATAAAATAAACAGAACCATTTTTCAAGTTATATTCAGAAGTAATACAGACTAAAACACTGCAAGTAGGTAGTTTAGGCTATTACTTTCTGTTTGGGGGTTGTAATATCAATGAAAAAAAGACTGTTTCCTCTTTCTGTTGGTCACCGGAATTAAAACATGTTTTATCGTATTATGTAAACTACATGCAATAGGCCAACTAGAGCAATAGCTATGGGATGGAAGGAGAATCACAGGATCACAGAATTTCCTAGATTGGAAAAGAACTTTAATATCATTAAGTCCAATCATTAACCTAACACTGGGAAGACCTTGACTAAACCATATCCCTCAGCACTGTGTGAACTCAGCTGCTGCCCTGGGCAAGCCGTTCCAGTGCCCGACAACCTGTTAGGTAAAGAAATTCTTCCTCATATCTAATCTAAACTTCCCCTGGGGCAACTTAAGGCCATTTCCTCTTGTTCTAAACAGACTGACCCCCACCTCTCTACAACCTCCTTTCAGGTATTTGTAGAGAGCAAGAAGATGTCCCCTCAGCCTCCTTTTCTTCAGGCTAAACAACCCCCATTCCCTCAGACACTCCTAATAAGAACTGTGCTCCAGGCCCTTCACCAGCTTTGTTGCCCTTCTTGGACACACTCTAGAACCTCAGTGTCCTTCTTGTGCTGAGGGTCCGAAAACTGAACAGAGTACTCAAGATGCAGTCTCACCAGTGCTGAGTACAGGTCCTGGTCCTACTGACCACACCATTCCTGATACAGGACAGGATGCCTTTGGCCTTCTTGGCCATCTGGGCACACAGACGTCTCATGTTCAGGCTGCTGTCGATCACAGTCAACACCCCCAGGTCCTTCTCTGCCAAGCAGCTCTCCAACCACTCCTCCTCAAGCCTGTAGTGCTGCTGCAGGTTCTTGTAGCCAAAGTGCAGAACCCGGCATTTGGAAATTACTGAAACCCATACCATTGTCCTTAGCCCCTCAACTGAGTCTGTCCGGATCCCTCTGCAGAGCCTCCCTACTCTCAAGCAGATCAACACTTCCACCCAGCTTGGTGGCATCTGCAAACTGACTGAGGATGCACTCAATCCCCTCATCCAGGTCATTGATAAAGATATTAAATAGGTCCTGGGGGACACCGCTTGTGACCAACTGCCAACTGGATTTAATGCCATTTACTACCACTCTGTGGGCCTGGCCATCCAGTCAGTTTTTTATCCAGCAAAGCATATGCCCGTGCAATCCGTGAGCAGCCAGCTTCTCCAGGAGAATGAATAGATGAGTTTTACCTGACGCACCAGGGAGTTGGTCTTTTATTCAGTAAATATAAGGTAAATCTACACAGCTAGAAGAGCTGCAATTAGGAAAGAACATCTTGGCATTTTCTGGGTGCTTTCCTTGCTGCTTCCAAACAGGGAGCCGGTGGATGCTGCTACTTACTAAGCTTGTTGGTGCTCTTTGGAAGTTTCTCTTGACTAACAAGGCTCTTCTGCTGGATTCTCTGTAGGTCCTGGTAGT
>WTSP01009874.1:21474-53667 GCA_025331215.1 Actenoides lindsayi
AGAATGAATAGATGAGTTTTACCTGAGGCACGAGGGAGTTGGTCTTTTATTCAGTAAATATAAGGTAAATCTACACAGCTAAAAGAGCTGCAATTAGGAAAGAACATCTTGGCATATTCTGGGTGCTTTCCTTGCTGCTTCCAAAGAGGGAGCTGGTGGATGCTGCTACTTCCTAAGCTTGTTGGTGCTCTTTGGAAGTTTCTCTTGACTAACAAGGCTCTTCTGCTGGATTCCCTGTAGGTCCTGGTAGTTTCCTTGTTGGTGCAAGTAATCCAGGGCATCGTTCTACACAGCAAATAAGAGGATCTTTGAGTGGAACGGGAACCTGTGCAGTGTCAAGCCAGTGACACTGTTATAATGGTAAGTGTCAAAAATTTCTTTAAGATGGTGATAGGAGTTAAAGCATTGTGGAATTGTTAGTGGGAGTCATGCTTAGACGTTTTCTTGTTAGATTTTTGGGGTTTTTTTCCCCTTTCTTTCCCAAGCCAGCACAGTACTCTGAAATATATAATAAAGATTCAGTCAGTGACCAGATGTTCTGAGTTAAGCCCAGCAGGCAGCTAAGCACTGCATAGCCACTTGCTTACTCCCCATCCAGTGGGATGGGGGGAGACAATCAGTAAGGATAAACTAGTTTGATAAAGACACTTTAGTAGGGACACAAGCATAGGAAAATAAGGAATTCATCCACTACTTCCCAGCAGCAGGCAGGTGTTTAGCCACTTTCAGGAAACTAGGGCTTCACCATGTTTAGCAGTTACTTGGGAAGACATCACTCCAAACATCCCTCCCTCTCCCTTCTTCCCCTAGTTTTGATTGCTAAACACAATGTCCATATGGTGTGGGATATACCTTGGTCACCTGGGGTCAGCTGTCCTGGCTGTGTCCTCTTCCAACTTCTTGTGCACCCCCAGCCTACTTGCTGGTGGAGCAGCATGAGAAGCAGAAAAGGCCTTGATGCCGAGTAAGCGCTGATCGGCAATGGCTAAAACATCCCCGCGTTATCAGTACTGTTTTGGTCACAGATCCAATGTGTATCACCATAGCAGGTGCTACAAAGAAAATTAGATCTATCCCAGCCAAAATAAGTACACTGGACAAGGAAAAAAAAAAAAAGGAAAATTTCAGCGAAAGATTTAATCCATCCTATATGATCAGGGAACAAGATGGACCTGACCTGTCAAGTGCACTAACACATTGAATAGGGAGCCTTGTGCTGGGATTCAGTAAATGACCATGCTTGTCAGGATTAGTTGGCCTGTGTCCCACTGTGCCTATTGAGAAGCTGTTTCATACCCTCCCATCATCAATGATTAGGAGCTTTCTTCTAGTCACCAGCTTGATGTATTCAGAGTTTGTTCTTTTGCAAGCCTCTTTGTTTAGCTGAATTATCTCTTTTTCCCCAGTATTTGAATCCTGAATTATTTGCAGGAAATGGTTCTGTTCCCTCTTGTCCTTTGGTACGGTTAATCACGCCAAGCTTCCTTAATTCATCTGTGTCAGTGTAAATTCAAGAAAGATTAACATGTGTGACAGAATTACACTCAGCATTCTAAATAGGATTTTCCACCTAAAAGTCACATGGTCTTGGCAGACACAGGTCTACTAGAAAAGCTTTGCTAGCTACATCTGAAGATTTTTTGCCTTCTGCCCAACGGTATCACAGTTCCCAGGACTGACATAACCAAAGTAGACAACTACCTTGGGCACAATATTGTTGAGGTAATTAAGTAGTCATAGCCTTCTGTTAATTTTGCCCTTTTTTTGCCTGCACTGTGTATAAACCTTGAGCTGAATGACTGTGATCATGTAACATACACACAGCATTCTCTTTATTTGAGGAGCCTGGATAGAAAAATCCTTGTCAGCTTGTAAGGATGTTATTAAATTCTGGCTGATGTCTGTGCTTCTGGGCTACAAAACTGATACTTTGGTCTTTTATACTAAGGTGCTTCTCAAGTTTGGATTGGAAGTTGGGTTTTTCCTCTTTGGTGTGACAGCTATTTCAGATAGCATGACCTTCTGTAGTCATCCACATAAAGAGATACATTACATGAGATACTCGGTATCAAATCTTCTGAGTTTGGGTGTCTTGCAAGAAATCTAAGAGGAATTTGTCAGATGTCTTTTCCTCATATTTTCCAATTTTTGCTGCATTTCCTTAAGCTATGAATGGCAATGATTCTTTTAGTGCACCGTGACATTTCTTACTTTGATCATGGGATAAGAAAATGCAATTTCTTTGTATTAGTTAGACATACTTTTGTGTAAAGTAACACCACATTTAATCTAAGCCATATTGTGAAATGCAATTATGTGTTAATGACTATTACAAGTTAACAACATGACAGGGAAAGGGGAGGAATGTTAGTACGAGAGGTGACTTTTGTAGAAAGTTCACTTTTATGGTATACCAAAGTGGAAGAGGTTGGAGATCAGCCACAAAAGCCATTCTCAAATTGCCAATTAGTGTAGTATCTGGTGTTCATCATTAAAGAGCTGCACAAAATTATCTCATTTAGGTATTTGTGTCAAGTGCATATTTGTGCATATTTTTAATACAGAGATTGATAGGGGATGTAAATTGTAGTGAAAAATGCATTCTGCAGTGAAGGATATCAAGCAGCTATAAAATGTAAATCGAATGGCTAACAAACACTTTTTTTGGTAAATAGAAATAAGAAAATTCAAACGGTATGTAAACACCGTTCTGGTACTTAATTCTTAAAGGATAACTATACCAATAATCTTTTCCTGTGTTTTCTTCAGAGGAAGCAAGTGCAGTTGGTAGGTCAGCTTGTGCTTTTCCTCTTATGCAATAATTGGCACTCACAGTGGGAGGGGGGGGGTGGGGGGCACATGGATGCCCAGCTATTGTCTGAGCAATGGATGCTTTGGAAACACTCCCCCACAGTCATTGCTGAGTGTGATGTTACGTGGTGTAAAGCACATCTCTTTGGTTATCTTAGTCAGCTGTCCCAGTTGTGTCTCCTTCCAGCTTCTTGCCCACCCTCAGACTAGTTGATGTGGAGGAGCAGAGTGAAAAACACAAGGCCTTGATGTTGTGCAAGCACTGCTTTGTAACAACTAAAGTACTGAGTGTAGTCAACACTGTTCTGGTCGCAAGTCGAAAGCACAGCACCATATGGTCTAATACTGTAGCCTTCTTGATAGGAAATTCTCATTTTAAAGTTGTAGCTTTTAATTTTCCAAAATGTCTTGTTCTTCCTTCTCTAGCCTTTTTATTGCAACACTGGAAACTATTAACAAGCATTCTTGTTACCAATTAAACTGAAGTTGTTACCATTTATCCCAGATATGTTTAGATGGGCATTCCAACTGCATATCACAGCATCACATAATCACAAAATAGAAGGGATTGGAAGGGACCTCTGAGGATCATCTAGTCCAAAGCCACTGCTAAAGCCTGTACGCCTAGGGCAGGTTGTACAGCAATGCATTCAGGCAGGTTTTGATTATCTCCAGAGCAGGAGATTCCACAACCTCTCTGGGCAGCCTGTTCCAGTGGTCTGCCACCCTCGGAGTAAAGAAGTTTTTCCTGATGTTGAGATGGAACTTCTTGTGTTCCTGTTTGTTTCCATTGCCCCTTGTCCTGTTGCCGGGCACCACTGAAAGAGTCTGGCCCCATCTTCTTGACTCCCGTCCTTTAGATATTTGTAAGTATTGATAAGATCTCCTCTCAGTCTTCTCTCCTCCAGACTAAACAGCCTCAGGTGTCTCAGCCTTTCCTCATATAAGGGACGCTTAAGTCCACTAATCATATTTGTAACCCTCTACTGGAATCTCTCCAGTAGTTCCTTGTCTCTCTGGAATTGGGGAGACCAGAACTGCATATGTTGAACAAAACTGGGCCCAGTACTAACCCCTGGGGAACACCACTAGCTACAGGTCTGCAGCTAGACCCCACGTATACTCACTGTGTACATCTATTGCTGTGTAAACATAACACTTTTCTCCTCCTCTAGTAGAAATGCCTTTCAATCATTACACAACACATGCAAAGCAACTGCGCTGTAGTCTTCCTTATTGATCCTTCCCATTTGCCTTCCTTTTGATTGCCTAGCTGTCAGAAGTAGGCCCCCTCGTTTCTCAGCATCCTCTTCTCCAGGCTTCGTGGAGTTGCAGAGTGGTGTGGTGGATTTTTCTTTCACTTCAGTTCTTAGTGAAACACCCTTTTCTAAGGATGGGAAGCAATTTTTCTTTTAACTAAAGAATTGACTAGGCTTTTCTTGAATAAGCATGAGGCTGAAAAAACTTCGGAGAGAAAGATGAAGTCTGCAAGGACCATGTCAAAGGAAAAAAGTCTCAAAGAATATTTGCCACGAGAACTGACGTTCTTCACCATGAGGCAGTTGGATGAGATGAGTATCAGTGGAGGTATCCTCTAGTGGAAGCTCTCCAGGACATGATTTTTCCCGTGGGTGAGCTTTCTGACATGCTTCGTAGTAGGTACAGCTGACACAAAGCTTGAAACATTTTACTGCTTTTTCAGAAGACAGGGTGAGAAGCAGGGGACACAGCAAGGTAGCTGAATGAGGAACAGAACAGGTTTTTTGAGATAACTGGTGTAAGCAGTTTAGGTGTAGTTCTACTGTCATTTCTTTACCTATACCCTTTACAAACATTTTTTTATTTGAAGTGCATTTTATAGTTGAATGCTTTATGCATTTTATATTAGCCATTTGTTAAAGTATAGATGATTTAAGTCACTGGGTAAAAACAAGGTATTCCCCCATTTCTGTAGGAGCAGCCTGAAAGATTTCAGTATGCACTCCAGCTGAACCAGCCAGCTCCAGGCTCTGGGGCCAGAAGCAGCAGGAGTGTCTGCTAGTGGCTGCTGGTGACAATTCAGGGCTTTCAGGCATTCAGCAAGGCACAGGGAAATATGCTTAAGCCCTATGGGTTGCAGAAAGCTTAAAAGAGTCACAGACCATTGCTGGATGTAAGAAATGGCTTTTTCTCCATGTGCCTAGGGTTTTTAAGATACATATATCAAGAACTGTGAGGTACACACATTTTATAGCAGGAAGCACAGTTAAATACTGTAGAATATGCATTCCAGGTGAAGATCCACTAGGGATGTATACAGTAGCATGGTGTAAATATTCAGGATTATTTTTAATTTGATTTTTTTACACATATGTAAAAGTTTTATATACACTATGTACAAACTTTTAAAATAAGTTTACTGACTAATAGATTCTTATGCTAATGACTTTACAGATTGTTGCCTTGCTGGTAACACATTACTGCTTAAAAAAGAAAGGATTATTTTATTATTTGCCTCCCCCATATGACATGCTGTGCAGGTTATATAAATGAAAGGCTAAATTTAGAACTTTGTATTTAGATCACCTGTGTGTGTATTAGGAAAAAAACTGTATTATCTGAATAAATAAAACCATATAGATGTATAAAAACCAATCACATTTTATGAAAGGTCTTGGAAAAGTAGTGGTTGGAGACTAGAAAGTAAATGCAAAAATTTGAGGAGACATTCTTTGATCCTTTGCAGAAGGTCAGTCAGGATTAATCTCAAAGTCCTTTTGGTGTTAGGAGCAATAATTCCCATGGTTAATAGGATAGGACTTTGTTACATTCCTACATTATACTGGACCTTGAGGGTTGTCCATTATATGCTAATCAAATTGCCCCCTATTTTACACATGTCTGCCATTTGTTTATTTTTATAATTACAAACAACTTATTAAAAGAAGATTCTAAACCTTCATTCCAAAAATATTCTCTATACTGTTTAATGTAAATGATTTAGATAATGTAGTGTCTCAACTATTTCCTTGAGTTCTTAATTAATCTTCTACCACACCCCAGTAAACACACACACACACACACACACACACACACCCCCCGAGTAGTATTGAGTTTTTGCAGCTCAGAGGTCTGGACTCCCTGTATAGAATTTCTTCTGCGTGATGAAGAATATGTAACGTGCTAAAAATATACTGAAAATATATTCACTTGTAAGAAGTTATTATACCTCTTAGCATGCTTCTCTGCAGATATAGACTTCTTGGCATAATGTTCCACCTACGTGTGGTGCTAATAAATGTATATTCAGAGAGAGGAACAATGCACTGTGATTTATGAGTCACTGGTTGGAGAAATATCCAGCTGGTTGACAGTAAAGTACATCTCATCTTGCTTAATTGGAAATAGATTGTTTAGATAGCAATTATTTTCCTTTTTAAAATTAAAAAGCAACCTTTTCGCTACCGTTTGAAGTTCTTCCAGTCCTTTCCCAGACATCTGGCTCAAGTCAGGTGCCTGGCAGAAATTGTAAGCATAAGGCAAGCACAGAATGGTAGTTCCACTGAAACTGAAGTCAGCAAAAAGCAATCTGGGTGGTACTGGCACTGTCTGAGGAGGTGTTTTTTGAATGAAGGATTTGCCTCTGTAATACCATATGATAAACATGGTGCTCTTTACTCCTTTTGGGAAGAGTAAATTCAGGATAATGTCGGGGGGGAGGGGGATGTGGAAATCAGCCTTCTAGCTACAACTTCTTGTAGCAGGAAAAGATACACTGGAAATTTTGAGTGCTTTAATTACTTTTTGGTTTTGTTTGAACTTTTCGGGCTGTCTTGCTTTTACTGTTGCTCTGGCTGTATTTGTTTCTTCAGAGTGTATCTTTTACTTTTGGTATTTGTACTACTCCCTTTTGAAATAGTGTTCTCTGAGAGTCCTTGTTTGGTTACCAATCCGTTTCATCTTAGTTATATTCACGATATTCCCTTCCTGCGCCATCTCTTACCATGTCTTACCTTAAGTCACTCTGTGCAGTGAAATATATTAATAAATTTTTGTCCTGAAAATATGCACAGTTCATACTAATCTTCTTTTCTAAATCCTTTTCTTTTTGTCTCTTTTATGCATATTCTAACTCATCTTTGCCTAATTTGGATTTTAAAATCTTCCAGGAAAGGACTTTTTCCTTTTACTATCTCTTTCAAGGATCATTCAAAGTCAATAGGTTGTATGAATGTTTAATAATAATAATATTCAGGGAGATGTATTTTTTAATAATAATGAAAGTTCTGCAGCTGCATAAATATTCTGTGATATCGCTGCTTTAAATGTTGACATTCAGGATCAAACTTTCTGAAACAAGAGATTTTTTTCCCCCACTTATCTGAATGACCAATATGGTGTCTAAACATCTGATAGGCATTGATTATACTGTGCAGTGTGTGCAGGCAGACTCCTAAATCTGTGCAGTTGCTACCTACGTAAATCTTGCTGAAACCCCTGTAGAGAAAAGGGCTTATGTATGAGCTGCAGCAGTCTGCAAATCAGGTGCATAAGTCTTCCCAGGAGTTTTCTTGTAAAATTACGGATACAGAAATGGAGCTTTGGATTGAACTGACATGCTGTAAGATCTGCAAACACGGAAGCTGTACAACCGGTCTCTGAAGTAGGCACAGTTTTTGCTCCTAGCAGACTGCAGGTTATGTATGAGCAATGTCAGACTAAGCAGATTTGTTGACAAAGTTAATATGTTAAACAGTTTAATATTTATTGGCAAGTTTAATGACTTGGCTGATGAAGAACTTTTCAGCCCACTAACAGGCTAGTTTGGGGAATCTGGGAATCATTGCCTGTCCATTCACCTTCCCTTCAGTCAGGCATCCAGAACAGGACTTCCAGCTCCCCGCTTTACTTTCAGTCCCAGTAATAAGGCTGAGGGGGCCAGATTGTAACTGACTCCTTGCTTTAAAGCTTTGATGTTGCTATCTTTTAAATGGCCAATTGTGTCAATTCCCAGGTTCTGGGCCCATTGGCTTCTAACCAGCTCATGAAGTAGTTAGGTTTGTTAATATGTGATCAAGCAGGAAAAAAAATACCTTTCTGTTTAGATTTGTTGTTGTTAGAAAAATTCATAGAAGTTTTTACATCTGTTTTCAAGAGAAGTCAGATTTAAAGCACATACAGGAAGCACTAACAGGATGCAGCAGAGGCTATAAACTGAGGACATACTGTGCAGACTTGTAAAGATTATTTAAGGCAGACATTTTAGCAGTCTCTGAGAAAGTCATACTTCACACTTGCAGGTGTACTGTCAGTCAGATTTTACGTTGATTGTTTGCTGTGAGCAGCGCTGTCATTACCAGTAACCCACTGTTTCTAGCTCAGCCTCTTCAGTTTTGTCAGTGATTTTGAGCTAAACAGTAATAGCATATGTAACACCTTTTTTTGTAGTTTTTGGCTTTCTTGTTCTATCAAGACTCTGTTGGCACTGACATTAGTAGATTTTTTGGGGGTGGGATACCTACGTTATCACTTAAATGTACTTCCGTTTACATGGACATCACTAATTTTCACTTGAGGCCATCTACCTATCAGATGGCTTTTTGTCTGTCTCTATTTCTGCTGCAAGAGCTCTTCCACCTTAAGTAGCACAGTGTTGAAATAACAGCCTTACACTTCTTTTGACAGGTTTCTATAATGTTTTCCTTTATACCTATTCTAAATGTTCATTTTGTAAGTGTTTAAGCAGTAGGTTATGTAAATAGCACAAGTGGTATGTATGTGTTTAATAAACAAGCAAGCTCACACATATGTATATTTTTACATGAATGTACTGTTGTCCAGCTGCAGTTCCCCTGGATATTGTTAGACGTTGCTGTTAGTGTCAGGCATTTCTTTAAAGAAACCCACTTTATGAAGTTGTCTGTAAGATAAAGATAGCATTTTTCTTGTTCTTGCTTAAATGACTTAGAATCAACTACAGCATTTAAAGATACTGAGGTTCTGCATTATGCTTCAACACTGATAACATAGCTTCTGTATTTACTTCCTCCTATTGTCTTAACTTCTTTAAGACAGGACTTTGATTACATGTCTAAAGTCGTAAGTGCTAACGTCCTTCCTTTTCACATTTGTTCATGTTAGCTGCCATTGTCTGTAATGTAGACTTCTCTGTTAATCCTGAGTATTCTTTTCATACCTCTTCTCCATTTACCACTCCTCCTAGTGCTGTCTGTGTAAATCACTGTGGTGTTCTGTTCTGCTCCTCCCTGCTGAGAATGAAATACTGACCCCAGGGAAATCAGTGGCAAAGTACATCATCTTCACTAAGCACAGAATTTCTTTCTACCAGTTCTGTATCCTTCTGTCCCTTGATTTGACACACGATGTCCTTATGTCATGAATTTATAGTGGAACATTTATTGTCTGGCATTTGCTATCTGACTCTATAAAAACTTTCATGGAAGTTGGGTGAGATTTTATCGTACAACTGATGTCAAAACAAATGACAGTCCTTTCCAAAAAGAGAAGGTAGCATAGATGACTCATTTTTATGTTAACCAAGGGTTGAATTGCACTGGGCAACATCAACACAAACGCCTGCAGACCACAGAAGGCAAAGTTCACTTGCTAATTGTTTTTGTCTTGCTGTGATGTCAAGACTCAGTTGTAAGTATATATCTTTTACATTCTTGTGCTTGGTATTTTAGACAGTTACTGAGAAAGGTAAAACTTGTATATGAGCATAGCCTGAAAAAAAACCCCTAACATTGTATCACATTTTGTCAATAAAAAGTATTGCAGCCTTTTTTGTGTGCTTTGCAAGCTCCTGAGATACATGATCTTGGGAAAGCAGAGTTTCTCCTTTTCATGGATAGAGGGTGTTGAGTAGATATATTCATCGTAAAATGAAAATATGACATTGACCTTCTTTAGAAAAGGATTGGGATATTTTTGATTACTAATTGACACCCTCAGTTTGCTAGTTTATTTTTCTTTTAATGGAGAAGCTACTCATTTCAATGAGAATTTTTGGAATAAAATGCTACTCAACACAAGCAAGAATGGAGACAAGACTGTCATAGTCTGGCCCATAATTACTTTTTACAATGAAGAAAAAGAAGCTTTTCATTTGAAGTTTTGAAAAAAGTACAATTTTTCAATATCCTATAGTATTTTGTTATATTTCCTGAAATATATCATGATGTATCACTTTGGAGATATGTTTTCCTAGGTTTCTTACATGATTCTGGACAAGTATAATTTTTTTCTCTATATTCTTCTCCCCCTCTACCCTGCACTAGTAAGACCACATCTGGAGTATTGTATTCAGTTCTGGTCTCCCCAGTTCAGTAGAGACAGTGAAATACTAGAGGGAGTCCAATGGAGAGCTGCAAAGGTGTTTAAGAGAGTGGAACATCTCTCTGATGAGGAAAGGCTGAGAGACCTGAGGCTGTTTAGCCTGAAAAAGAGAAGACTGAGAGGGGATCTTATTAATGTTTACAAATATCTGAAGGGTTGGCGGTCAAGTAGAAGGGGCCAGTCTCTTTTCAGTGGTGCCCTGTGATAGGAGGAGAGATAATGATAGCAAGGTGAAACACAGCAAGTTCCACCTCAACATGAGGAAAAACTTCTTCACTGTGAGAGTGACAGAGCCCTGGAACAGGCCGCACAGAGAGGCTGTGGAGTCTCCTTCTCTAGAGACTTTCAAGACCCGCCTGGATCTGTTCCTGTGTGGCCTGCTCTGGGTGTTCCTGTGCTGGCAGGGGGGTTGGACTGGATCTCCAGAGGTCCCTTCCAACCCCTACCATTCTATAATACATGAGAATGAACTGATTCCAGCACTGGAGTTAAACACAGGCCAGTACATACATGCCACAAAGTATCCAGCTACTATGTCCCTGGCAATGCTGACTGGTGCAGACAGTCATTCTGCAGAAGCTAGCTTTGATGTGTCCTGGCTCATGAGCACCAGTTCAGCACCAGCCAGAGGAATGTAGGATAGCTGAGGTGCCCAGCACTACAGAGATTTAAACTTCAGCACTACAATTGCAAAAAATTCACAAGTAGTTTCAATTAACTTACAGAGAAGGTACCATGTAAAGGGGTACTGTTTAAGACATACTACATAGAGTAGTTCATTGAAGTAAAACATCCACTGGAAATAACGCAAATAGTAAAAATAAAATAATATAAATTCTACCTAGAACACCGTGAATAAATTTTCAATAAATTACTATACAATAAATTCATAAGTGTTCCTTGTTCCAATTTCTCTTTTTTGTTATTATGACATATCTATTTTATTAGAAGGATTCTAAACCACATTTACACTTCTACTGTACAATTACAGATACATTCCCTTTCAGTGTAGTGTCAGAGATTGTTTTCTTCAATGGTTACATTGTGGCTATAACATGCAGCTAAATTAAACTGTCAGTGAGATTTATTTAATTAAGACTAAGTCAAAACTCAGCATTGAGTCAACTCCAGAGTGTTATGGCTCCTTCCCAACCTGCATGAGAATTTCTTTCCTGTACAGCCTAATGAAGACAGGAAGGTTGTGGTGTGGATGGAGGTGGGGAAAGCACACTGTGATGCTGGAAGCTTCCAAGGCATGTTTTATAGCAGACTTTGGAAATGTGCATGGAACAGTTTAGACAGAGTAAAATAGTAACAGCTACACCATCGGGCTTTCCTTCTAGAATCAGCATGGAGCAAATTTAAGTCCAGTGGAAAACTTTTGGAGCAAGGAAAACCAGTATAGAAATAGAGGTGAGTGGGAAATCAGACAGGCCACTTGTCTCTTACAAGCAACAAACTCTATTTCCAACTTTCCCAGGTCAGAACTGGCTAGAGTGCTTGGGGGAAACACACACACACACACTTAATTTTCTCTGTCATTTGTTCTGTATCTTACCCTTTTTTAGAGATAAAGAAAGCTTGCTTTTGCAGAACAAAGAAATATGTTCTTTTCATTGGCACTAGCTAGTACAGCGTATTTAGTGACTTTAGTCAACTGCTTGTATGGCAAGTCTGGGAGACTAACCCTCAGCTATGTCTACATGAGTAAAACTGAATGTTTCAGATCACTAAGTTGAGTTGGCATCTAGTAGTCCACAACTATGACCACTGTGCTCAGTTCCAGTAAACTCCCTCACTGTTGAAAACAAGAGTGGCTGCATGAAAACCAACAACTGGGAACAGTTCCAGCAACACTCTTAATTCCCAAACTGTAAAGGGAATTGTTTGGGAGACTGTACATGGCTCAGGCAAAGAGCACGCCAGGAAACTTTCCAAGTTGTTACTCACAAACAAAAAATTGGTTAAAGATATTAAAGTCAATGACAAGACTTGTCTGCAGGCACTGTGAGGCTGTACAGTTCAAAATCCTGAAAGAATGTAGCAACACAAACAACTGAAGTAGAGTCTTGGACTCAGAAGAGCAAACATGGGCTTGTTCAGAGACTTGCTTGGCAGCATCCTGTAGAAGGGCAAATAAGCAAAGGAGAACTTGTTGATCTTCAGGACGCCCTCCTCAAAAGTATGAAAACAGTCCTTTGTGGTGCACCAAAGGCAAACAAGCATAGTAGAAGGCCAGTATGGATGACAACAAAGTTCTCACCAACCACAGATGCAAAAAAGGAAGCATAGGGACAGTTGAAGGAGCAAGCTATTTGAGTGCCATACAAAGACACTGGTCAACCACAGAAGGATGGAGTTATGTATACCAAAGTTTCAGGTCAAGTTAAAATTAACAAAAGATGTGAAATGCAACTAGAAATGCTTTTACAGCTACACTGGTGGAAATGGAAGGCTAAAGAGAACCTGGGTCTGTTACTCAAGTGGGCAGTGAACCTAGTGGCATGACTAAGTCTGAGGTACTCTATTCTTTGCCTAGGTTTTTACCAGCAAGGTTAGTCACCAAGCCCCTCAGATACTTGAGCCAACTATCAGAGTCTGGGGGACTTAAGCATTGTCTACATTACAAGGTCAATTTCAGCCAATTAGATATACCGAAGTCCAATGGATCACATGAGAGACACATCTAAAGTTGCTGAGGGACCTCACCAACACTATTGCAAGGTTGCTCTCTACTGTATAGCCTCCCTTTCTACCTAGAAAATAATAAATAAAAAACCGCACAAAAAAAGACAACAACAACAAAAAAACCCAACAAAACAACAAGCAAAAATATATATTTTGAAAGCACAAAAATGCAAGAATCAGAGACAACTTCCTTTGCAAATGATTGCATCACTGGGAAACGTGGTAATACATTATTAGAAATCAAGAAAAAGAGCTCTTGAGAAGAGTTAGAAGGAACTGAATAGTTTCTTCTCAATCTTGAAGACTATATATATATACACAAAATATTCTCAGACAGGTAATGCTTCAAAGAGGAAAGGAGTAACTATTCCCCTGGACTTGGCAACGGGTTACATCAAGAAAAACTGTAAAAGTTAAACATTTGGAAAACAGAACTCAACGGTCTATTGCCTTCTACTAAACCAACTTCTTCGATTACAACAATCTTTTCCAACTTAACAAATAAATTCCTGTATGACATTATATCACATGCTTTATTGATTTCTGGTAAATTAACTCTATTGTCCTTCCTATCCATACACAACTAGTCTTGTACCAGCCTGCAATGTAATTTATTCCATTTTGTCTCATTATTCTTTCCCTCAAGTTTTTTTTTCCCCCCACAGAATCATTAAGGCTGGAAAAGATCTCCAAGATAAT
Organism: Actenoides lindsayi; assembly: GCA_025331215.1. Lineage (NCBI taxonomy): Eukaryota > Metazoa > Chordata > Aves > Coraciiformes > Alcedinidae > Actenoides > Actenoides lindsayi. The sequence goes on from WTSP01009874.1 coordinate 35,011, forward strand.
GAAGTTCAACCATCTACCTAATATTATCATGGTCAGTAAACCACCTCCTGAAGTGCCACATCTAGACTTTTTTTGAACACTTCCAAGGATGGTGATTCAACCACCTCCCTGGGCAGTCTGTTCCAAGGCCGCACCACTCAGTAAAGAAATTTTTCCTAATATCCAAACCTCTAAACCTCTTAAGCCCATTTCCTCTTGCTTTATCACTAGTTACTTGGGAGAACACACCAACACCCACCTCACTACAACCTCCTTTCAGTTGTAGAGAGCAATGAGGTCTCCTCTCAGCCTCCTCTTCTTCAGACTAAACAATCCCAGTTCCCTCAGCCACTCCTCATAACACATGTTCTCCAGACCCCTCACCAGCTTTACTGCCCTTCCCTGGACCTGCTCCAGCACCTCAATTTCTTTCCTATACTCCTTCACCCAGAACTGAACACAGTACTCAAGGTACACCCTCACCAGTGCCAAGTACAGAGGCATGATCACTTCCCTACTCCTGCTGACCACACTATTCCTGATGCAGGCCAGGATGCTGTTGGTCTCCTTGGCCAACTGGGCACACTGCTGGCTCATGTTCAGCCAGCTGTCCACCAGCACTCCTAGATCATTTTCTACCAGGCAGCTTTCCAGACACTCCTCCCCAGACCTTTTAGGATTGCCTGGAGAAAATTTCAAAATTTTCTACAACTTTGTGTACTGTTCTTAAAACAGGTTTATTACATCTACCATTCACCAGTCAAGAAACTTCCCCTTATTTGATACGTCTATCAAAACCTGAAATGACAAAGAAAAGAGTCCCTTAGAAAGTTCCTTTAGCCTTGGGGAAAAAATGATTGTAATATTTTCCCTGTTCCCTTTATAATATGTTTTAAATCAGTTCTATCAATATGAAATTTCATTTTAAGAGACAGTCTTTTAATGCTTCTTCTGAGCTCCTGACTGAAATGCAGCATATTTGTTCTTGATCATATTTCATAAATACATTTTAATATTTTTTTTAACACAGTTGAAGAGCAACAGGAATTTAATTTTATGTATTTCTGATCGAATCGCCCAAGTTGGGAAAATGAGAACCTTGTCAATAAATAGATGGGGAAATGGTTATAATACAAGACAGAAGCATAATGGCAAACAAAAAAACCCAACCCTATCTTACAGCAGGATGTACTTCAAAAACCAGTAAATAAGATGTTGGAAAAATCTCTAAAAGGAAAAGGAGTTCACAAGAATTAGGAGATCATTAAGAATAAAGCAAATATTGTGAGGACAAATACACATTTTTCCATCATGAAAGATAAAAAGGTTAATAGATAGTCTCAACCAAACCACAGGCCTTTCTGGATACACGAGAGGAAAGTGCTGAAAACAGAAGTGAGAGCTTGCTAAGAAATAATACAAACACAGAAAGAAAATATGGGAGTAGAAGGCATAAGGGGAAAGGCATAAGGGACACAGCTTGAAAGTGCCTTTAAGAGTAGGTCAGAGATTATTTCAAAAACACATTAACAGGAAGCAAGGAATCAAGGCAAGTATGCAGCATAAGTCTGCTACTCCACCACAAAGGAGAGCTACAGTAAATAGATCCAAGAAAGCCAAAGCACTTATGCTGTCATCAGTCTCCACTGACCTTTAATTTAAAAAATAAATTAAAAAATAAAATAAAAAGACAGAAGATAATTAAGTGATCCTACCACAATTAACAGAATTAAAAAAGAGGGAAAAAATACATTATTTAGCAAACATTCACAATCAAAATGCAGATAGAGACAAAAGAAGGCTATAAAGGGTTCATTTTGCAACAGACATCACTCAACACATCTCATTTTAACTGACACAATGGAGTAAAAAATGGCAGAGCTGAGCCTCTCATAGGTCTTGTTCCACTTGTTGAACATACTTCAGGCTGAGACAGGCTCAGAGAGGCCGAAAGAGTTGGTCTTGTTCAGCGTGGGGAGAACCAGGGGAGACCTTACAGTGATCTACCAGCATCTGAAGGGGGCCTACGAGAAAGCTGGGGAAGGACTTCTTACAAAGGCCTGTAGTGATAGGACGAGGGGTACTGGCTTGAAACCGGGAAAGGGTAGATTTAGATTGGAAATAAGAAGGAAATTCTTCTCTCTGAGGGTGGTAAGTCAATGGAGCAGGCAGCCCAGGGAAGTTGTGGATGTTCCATCACTGGGTATGTTCAAGTCCAGGTTGGATACGTCTTTGAGCAGCCTTCCCTAGGAGGAGGTGTCTCTGCCATAGCAGGGGGTTTTGAACTAGATGATCCCTTCCAACCCATATCATTCCATGATTCTACCATTCAGAAAAGCTTGTTTCAAGATGAAGAGTTAATTGTAATGCACCCCCTAGTTGCATGTTCGATGTGACACTTTTACATTTTAGTACCTCCATGAAAATGCATTACAGAGCCCTTCTATTGTGAAATGGGAATAAATTCAAGGAAGTTCAGATATTCCATCTAAACTACCTCAAAGACTTATTAAATATACATTATATGGCTACATATTCTATAATTTTATATATATATGTTATGTAATTCTATAACTAATGTATACACTTGAGTGTTATACCACCACTGATATGCTGTGCTCTCTATTTCTATACTGTTATCTAAACAATATATCCATGGTAAGCACAATGTGAAATGGGGCACATGAACTAGACAACACACACTCTCATTGCAACTGACAGAACCAGAAACGCCTGGGGTACACGTCACCTATTTTGCACCATTTTAGACATCTTAGATTTTTACATTCCAGTTGATATAAACTGTTCACTAAAAATTACTATTTCTCTCTATTGGTTATGAAGGGACCTTAAGGCACCTTCAGTGGTCTAATTATTTACTTCAGTGATCAAGTATATTATGAACAGCACACCACAAGCTTGTTTGTTTGGGGTTTTTTTAAGAAAAGTGATTACAAACATCATGCTCGGTGATGATGAAAGTTAAATCAGAGAACAGCTCTTTGAAGACAGCTATGATTGGTTTTATAACAATTTAGCTCTGTTAATTATCACTCTATTACCATGTAAACAACTATAACTGATATTTTCAGTCTGAATGTGTGTCACTCTTTAAGAACGTATTTGGGACTCCTTGATGTAGCATTTCAGCATCTTTGAGGAGTTCAACGAATGATATAATTAACATTGCCAGATAAACTTCACTCTTTCACCTTTGTTCGTAGTCCAGTTGTTTGACAGTTGTTGCAGATTTGTCAAGTTTCTCAAACTGAACATGATATTCACACCTTAACTCCACTCTCAGGCTTCTCCCAGGCAGTGGCCAATGAGGTCACTGACCCCAGAAGTCTGTGGGGTCCCTGCCTCTTCCAAATCCACAGTACCTGAAAAGTGAATTGTATTTCTGAAGCTTTCCAAGAAGCACACTTAGAAATATTGTGCCTGACATCTTAACTGGGGAACCCACAAGCCTTTTGTTCAAGTTATTACACTGTGCATGTGTTGGGTCTGGGTCTTTCCAATGTAAATAAAAGGATCAGAGACAACCTTGTGAATGAGAAGTAGACCTATATTAATTGAAAGCTGCCCCAGTTTCTGTGAAATTCACAGTAAATATTGTAAACTTAAATAAATGCCAAATGTGGAAAGATACTTTCACACAGCATATAATTAATTATTCCATTTCTAATTATTGTGTAAAAGGAGATGACGCCTTCATGCACTAAACAAGAATATTGGCCATACTGAAACGTACACTTCAGAATAAAGAAGGCATGGTTAATATTTACCTCACTAAATTAACCCTAGGATATGGATGTCAGGAGCATCCATTTGTCCTGAGTTTTAGAAAAAGAAATAATGACCTCTGTCTGGTTAAGAAACCCTCAAAATCAAAATTAGATCAATACACAGTATAGAAATCTTTAATGAAAGCTCACAGTTTGTACATGTACTATATATCTTGAGATTAAACTAAAAAATACAGAATGTTTCAGTGCTGTTCACACTTGAAGGTCACCATTAACGTTCCTTGAAGTACTTACACTTGTAGTTGAAAAAAATATAACTGAGTACGGAATTGTTGACAGATTAGTACTTACAATCTTCAGATTCAGGATAAATTTTAACACTATGCACATAAAAAACCAATACTCCCATAATCATACACAGTCAGCTTTATCAAACTCTGATGTTCACTTTAGCAAACTCATTTGTAAGTCTTAAAATCAGAAATCTCATAAATCCAGTGTCAGATACAAATAATCAAAGGCATTTACTTCCACAATAGTTACAGTTGACCGTAAGTTACTTGTTCTAAAAGTTATGTTACAAAATAAACTTGCCTAATCAGAAAGACTAATCATCATAATTTTAAAACAAATTCACTATCTGGAGGGCTTTGCATGCATGAAAAAATGGCTTTTTAAAGTTCATAATAATTTGGTCTTCAAATCAAATGTGTCTCAATGTTATCATATAAAAATGGTTCAAACACTGCTCCCTTCCCCAGTCAATGCCATAAATAAGGGTGATCTCTAGATGGTGTAAGCCATCTGATACTGCCATTAGATTGACATACATAAACACTCCAAAACACGCCTGGATGCATTCTTGTGTGACAAGCCCCACGTGATCCTGCTTTGGCATGGGGGTTGGACTTTATCCCTAGAGATCCATTCCAACCCCTAACATTCTGTGATTCTGTGATCACCATAAAATTTAACTCTGTGTCTATATATGCAATAATCATACTGCATTTATAACATTGCCAGTACCACTATCCTAAAGAATTGGTTCAGTAAACAGGAACTCTAAAAGATAACCGTGAAGATGTCTGAACTGTCATTAAAGGAAGTGGATCACAGTAAAGTCATTTTGTAGTTTTCCAAATCACAAACCATCCAGCCATACTTAACTGCAAAAAAAATGCAAATTGTTAAGGTTCTCAAGTCAAATCACAACACCCCTCACAACACACATACAAAAGGAGTTTAAATCAGTAGGAATACAAATCATTCAGATGATAGGGAATTCACACAAATTTTCAGCCTACCCAATGAGAAGTCAACTGATAAATATTTGGAGAAGTGCAGAAAACATAATGCATGTTTTGTAACTAGAAAAGAAAGTCTTGCACAAGTACAGCAATACCTGGTCAAATCCAGTTCACTTGCAATAAATAAACCAAAGAGATGCCACATGGCTAAATCAAATGGAAACGTAATTCTCTATCTGTAAGAATAGCCGAAGTTCTGGCAGTAGATACTTCAACAACATGACTACAGCCAAGAAAACCTCTACATTTTTAATTTCTTCAGATATATTTAAGTTTGGTTTTTAGTGCTTAAGTACTCTTATTTGTGCTTTTAAATTAAATGAGTAGTCATTTTTTTTTCCAGTAGTCAGCAGTCCTCATTTTCAAGTTCTTGGTCCTCAACTAGGCATGAAATACTGTGATTCCCTCCATTGACTCTACTGTCAGTGAACACCACTACTCAGTGCCCACATGTTTAAATAGCCTCAGGTAGCAAAAAGAAAGCATCAAATTGTCATTCTAATACCTTACAGTCAATAGAATTTCTTAGCAAATAAAATCCTACCACGCATACCAAATCATCTTTCAATCTCTATTTATGCAAATTAACTCATAAGTGGTTTTTATCCCCTTTTAAATTTGCAAAACTGACAAGTGCTTTAAAGCTTTACAACATGCTTTATAAAATCCACATAGAGAAACAGATTAGTTCAATGTAAGTATAATACCTCTTTGCCTACTCATCCTTCTAATATATCATATGAATTCTGTTCACAAATGTTAAGTACTGGAACTTCAATTTTTATGTTTTGCAGGATTTCTGACTCATAATTATCAACTTGGTTAAATGACTCATTAGTATTCAAATAAATATTACATGAAACTTTATTTATTGCTTCCCAATGTAATAAACCATAAAATAATATATAATTTGATAATATATATAATAATAAGCAATTATAAACCATAAAAGAAAAAATATCAGCACAATTTAAATTATTTAAAAGCACTGAATGCCACAATGATGTTTAGGAATGCGATGCAAAAACCACACTAGGAAAATTAGAAGTTCTTCTAATATATTTAAAACTTTTTTTTCTTTTAAGCTTTGTACAATGAAAATATCACATGTGAAACTAGAAAATAATATTTTTATAGGAGCATAAGAACAGTAAAATATCGGAATGGTTTCCATCTCCTCTTCTGGAGCTGAAGCATAAGTTCATAAAAGAAACCCTGTGGTTTTCACTTAAGAATACACTTTAGTTCCATGAAAACCATTAAGACTTAATGACAAGCTCAAATGTTTTCTGAACTGAAGGAGTCTTGTTCAACCTTATGGGTAGGCTTAGATAATTTACATTTTCATATTATTTCCACTGCTCCCTACACCTTTTGTGTACAGATGAATTCAAAAGCAAAAGAAGATCCCACTGAGCTGCAATTTAAGCACATATAATCACATTTGTCAGTCCCAAGTTTAGTATGTTTCTCTCACAGTTCACAAGCTGCATCTCCTGTGCTTCCACTGTCAACCTCTTCAACATATGTTCATTTTCCAATACTTAAACAGTATTTAACCACCCTACTTATTCGTGTCATGATCTAACAGCAGCAGATGAGCACTGCGGAGAACTATCTTTTCCTAGCCACAGCAACCTGGGGACTTGTACGGATAACATCCTGTGTTCAGCAACTGCAACAAAGTATGAAAATATTAGCCAGTATACATATAAACAGAGGAAATAAAACTCATTTGAGGCTTGCAAACAAGACCCATCTGTGACAACACTTGCTAGGACTCTAGCTTTTTCCCTCCCAGCTTTATGACTGGTCAATATAAAAACCCAAGAGTCTTCTCTTCTCTCCAGACAACAGATTTAAGCTCAAGCAGTAAATATTTGTCTTTACCTCTGGAGGGCCTTGTTTGAAAATGCCACACTTTGACACGACTGCTTTGCTTATGTTTGCAATCACTTGTTCAAGTGCTAGAGCACAGCACTTGGCCACACTACTGCAATAACAAGGAGGTGCTCGGGCAAGGGAAAGACTTTATGCTTCACACCTTCCCTAGGCTTCACAACTAAAAAGCTGTGACGCTATGACACGCCAACTCCCCCTAAACTCATGCTCAAACTGTCCAAGTCTTTAAACGATGTCAACTGGCATTTAAAAGATGTGAATTGGCATGTGGTGGCTAAGGTCACATTTCAAAAACTAACCCAGATAAAACTGTGCTGTAACTACAGGGTGCAAAATAACCCTTGCTCTGCAACCCATAAAGCTGGTACCTTGCCCACCCCTTTTATGAACCTCTGGGGCAGAGACATGATCTTCTCCTGTTCTTCTCTCCATCAGTAACCCTGATGAAGGGCATCCTGGCATCAGTGCCCTACATTTCCTTAACTCAGAAGCTACAATTCCCCTCGAGGGTACTGTGCGATGGGGAGGGAGAAGAAACTCCTGACTACCGTCACAAAATTCATATCCCATGTAAGGTCCAGCCACCATCTACTCACAGAACACTTCATCAGAAGAGAAGGAACGTGATACTATGTCGACAAGACTGTGCTGGTATTGCCAAGAGCTCTGCTGATATCTCACTGCCTTGATCGTTTAGTGACAAGGGGTAACTTCCTTTACTTCTATATATTTTCAAAAAGGATAAAAAAGGAAACCTATATAATATATGCATACACTCATACATGTATATAAAAGGAAGGAAAACACATGTATCACACAGTACAGTTTAGTGAGCTCATGTGAGCCACTGAATCCAGCTGTAACGCAGCAATTCAGGAACTGCATGGGGAGATTCAAGCACAGTGTGGAACACTGGCGCAGAACTCAGACCAAACTCACAAGGTCACCTGCTCTTCCTTTTCCCTGTTCTAGTGGTATGAATTACTTCTGGCATGAGTCAGACAGTTTTCACCATTACGCTTAGCACAGTTTATTATTCAGAGTTGTAGGTCCATGCAGTAGGCTACAGTATCACCTAAAGGTCAGAGAATCACAGAAATAATCTCCAAGAGAAAAGGTAGAGAGGATCAAAAAAACGATGATAGAAGTAAAGCCAAACGCCTTAATGAGACAGCATTTCAGTAGCTGCTTTCTATCCTACTTGGTCAGAGAAACACTGCCGAAGGTATGAAGTCTAAATACGATACTTTAACTTTACTTCTGTAAACCTTCATTAATTTTAGCTCTTCACATTCTTTTAGTGCTTATCCTAAACTGAGACTACTGGGCATCTTTGAAAAAAAAAAAAAAAAAAAACCATGTAAAAATTAAGATCCTCTGTAGAATAACTCTTATCCTCTCCAGCACACAGTTGACAATAAAACCCCACCAAGTTGCAAAGTATGAATTCTAGACAGGAAACAATGTGGCAACTAGAATAACCCAAATATTTCCACATGCAATGCAAGTAAAGAGAATAGAATGAAAGAAAATAAAAATTAAAAAAATTAAAAAAGGTTAATTGAATGAGGGGAAATACACCTTCAGGGTTTATCTGTAAAACCTATAATGTACAAAACAAACCAGCAAGTCTGTAACAGGGATATGGCAGATCAGCAGACCCTCCAGTCAGCACTGAACTAACACTATAACAGAGGAGTAAGTTGTGCTTTAATATATTTGCCAGCTTCTAGACTGTAACCAAAAACTGTGTAATTCTTTCACCCTCACAAGATCTATTCACCTTATTTATTTTTTTAAAATCAAATGTAGCTGAAATCAATCTAACCCACTCATCACTACCATTGACAGTAATTGTGTCTGATTTTTTCAGAGAACAGCAGATAAGAAATATAGCAATCCTAAAATATCTTTAAATAGTATCAATTTCTAACTACAGTCCATAAATTCACAGTTATTCATGCTGAAGTATTATTCAGATCCTATTCTTCTTCAAAAATATAACTTTCCCCTTTGTACATCTCTCACTGATCTTGACCTGCCATGGGTGGGGGCTCTGAACTGAAGAAAACTGCCAATAAAACAAGGATGAGAGAAAAATACAGATTTTGACATCATGGACCCTCCATGCTGAATACAAATGTTCCATGGGATTGAAGGAGAACTGGACTAATATGGTTAAGTTATGAGTGGATGCAACTGTGGATAAAAGAGACTGCTATGAAAGGAAAGCCACGCAAACAACTGATTAGGAAAAAAGACAAATGACAACCTCAGGGCTACTTAAGAGTACAGGAACACTAAACATCTTTTAAATGTCTGAAAAGGAAATAACAATAGAAGAACCTGTTGGAATTAGACAACTGACTACTGTTTGATGACAGCAAACTCCCTTCCGCAGAAGCAGCACCTACACTCAGCACCTGAGGAAGAATGAACAATAAGATGTCCATGCTTCACAAAAAAAAAAAGCAGAAGAGGATATAACTACAGACAGCAATTAACCTAGCAATAACTGTATTTCACATAAAACAGATATGCAATAATATGACAAATACAATTCCAAAAAGGTAAAGGGTATGATTATTCTAGCAGTCGCGTTTGATTAAGGTCCTTAAGGTGTTTATCTATTTGCACATTCATTGCACTCTGTAATACAATGAAATCATTATGCCCATCAGCTAATATAAATGTTGGTCTAACCAAGTATTTCTACAAAACTAAAGTCTCCCAGAAAAGCTAGGAACTGTAACTCAACCAATGATGAAATGCTGACATTAAATAGCAACTCTCTGTTTTAGCAAGTTCAGAGAAAACAATAATCTAAACAATTTTTCCTTCTTGGATAAAGATTTCCACAATAATTCATGTTCCAGTACAGGAGATTTTTTTTCCCTCCTCTGCTTGAGGGAAAATAATAAAATCTACACTCTTCCTGCATCTATGCTAGGAAGAAGCAATTTTCATTATGTAAATGTGATGTATTACTAATTAAATGGAAGAAAGAAGGCAATATGATAAAATTTACCTTAAAAGTGCTTAAGAAACAAAGCAATGAACAGCTGAGTGGTGTTACCCAGAAGAAAACTAAAAACAGTTAAAAAGCATGAAGCTGAATTCCAAGAAAACAAGGAGAGGAAGCAGAGTTATTTTTATAGATGTTACCCACTATCTGCTGCAAAGTTGAAGAAATATGCATTCTGAAAAAAAAAAAACAAAAAACCCCCGAACAACAAACAAAACCCCACAAAACACAACCCACTAGAAATCAGTGCAATGCAGTATCAAGATAAACAAGAATCACTACAGAAGTCCTTCACATTTCAATGTGTGCTTACATAAAAGGAAAACAATGTACAAAAAAAGAGTAATTACTCATTTACTTCTAATAACTGCAATTACTGTTACTAAAAAGTAATTACTTTATAAGAATAAAGAAACAATAATTATGTTTATTGTTCCCTGCCATGCACAAATAAAGTGCCCGATACCCTGACCTCAGGGACACTTTTAGTGAAAACAGAATTGGTTGCAAGCCACACACACAAACCCAGCAGGAAAAGATCATTTGCCTTGCCCAGACCTGAGCTGTGGTAACGATTCTAACACATAGCACAATGTAAAACACATGATTTGATAGATCAAAGATATAAAATGAGACCTTTAACTGTTACCTCATAGTTGCAGAGTATTTTCCTGTGACATCTGTAAAATTTAAAGAACCTTCTGCCCCACTACCACCACTCAATAGAGTAAGAAGCCCTGGTATATGCTGAACACTATGTTGCCTTTGATCCTACAGAACACAGAAGAAAACCCTGAGCTAATATATTTGACAATATCATTATTGTAGCTGCCCAGTTCGGTTATAATAATAGAATAACATAGGAAGGCTTTTACAACCACTTGACAAAGACTGCTACTATACCTAAATGGAAATCAAGAGGTTCACTTTCACAGTGGGAAAATAAGGTTTCAAAGTACACTGAGAAAAACCTCGAGACCTTTATCATCAAGAAGCCACACAAGGAACAGATGAAAGAATGGTTCTGCCTTGATGACTGAAAAGCAAAAACTTTCAACAGGAAATTTTCTTGCTTGTCTAACTGTAACTTCACCCACCAGATTTTAATCAAATACATTAAAATGAAGGGGAGAAAGAGACATTGTGTTACTTGGATCCAAACCTTAGTATTGTGGAAGGGAAGAAAGCATTGGTACTGTTCCTTTGTAATCCATCTGAAATGTACCACTTTGCATCAGCTCCAGAGAACAATTAATTGCATTTTCCTAATGAAGGGAGACACAATTATAGTTCTGGTCACAATTGCCTCACCTGGGCCAGTCTTCCCAGAGAACACCACTGGCCAAACACAAACACATAGATGCACTCTGAAATGCTGCTGCCCGCCAAGGGAGTCACATCACATATGCACTGTGGGGATGAGAGGTCAGCAGAGAGCTGAAACTGTCCTCTAGACAGTCAGCTGGCAGCAAGGAGAGAGAGGAGGAACAAAAGCAGTTAATATTGAATAGACTCTCATATGATTTAGGGTGGCTTCAACAAGTCAAAGTTAAAACATTCTTCGTACAGACATATTTAAACACTTTGGGTCAAAAAGTAAATGGTGGATATTTCTGAGAATCACTGTTGTCAAGACTTAAGTGGAAAGAAAAAATGAAATTGTAGGGTTTTTAACCATGAAAACAGATATGAAAATAGTAACATTTCATGTTAACAGGAATTCCAGACTTACTCATCTTTCACTTTTACATAGGACTTCGGAAAATGGAAACACCATGTTCATATGTTTACAAATATCTGAAGGGTAGGTGTCAAGTAGAAGGGGCCAGTCTCTTTTCAGTTGTGCCCTGGCATAGGACAAAAAGTAATGGTAGCAAGGGGAAACAGGAAGTTTCACCTCACCATGAGGAAAAATTTCTTCACTGTGACTGTGACAGAGCACTGGAACAGGCTGCCCATAGAGGTTGTGGAATCTCCTTCTCTAGAGACTGTCAAGACCTGCCTGGACATGTTCCTGTGTGGCCTGCTCTAGGTGTTCCTGCACTAGCAGGGGGGTTTGGACTCAATCTCCAGAGGTCCCTTCCAACCCCTGCCATTCTATGAATCTATGATTCTCTACTGGGAAAATGAAATTGTTCTATTTTGTCAAGTCTACATAGTGACATCCCAAAATATGGAGGAAAATGGGGAAAGGGTGGAGGAAGAAAAAAAAAAACACCCCATACTTGCAGAGTTTTACTTAGAATTTCAGTTTTACCATTTTGAATAATTGCAGAGCAAAATCTTGGTTACAACAGAGGTACATTCTCAACTCGAATTTGTACTAGCCTACATGCAGACTGCAGAAGCATTATATTAAAGGTGATGTCAATGAACTGTGAATGTAACTCAAGAGGGGAGAACACAATCCAACATCAAAGAATGTTAGTATAAAACCTTAATTTTAAGAAACTCCATTTTGAGACAAAGTTACATCACCACTAACAACGCCGCTTTATCCATGAGACCCAACTGTAAAACCAGCAAGAGAGACTGCAATTCTGCAAAATCTTTTGCAATGCTTATGGAACCTGATATTGATTTACTTTAAAAATAATCTGATTTAATACTTTTGCAAATTTTAAGTAAAGCTTTTAATGAAAATGAAAGATTGCACTCTAGTTGCTTGGCTCAAATTTGAATTTAAGATTAGAAACAAAATTGCTTTCACTGAAAGATAAAGCCGTTAGGCTTTATATTTCTGTTGTGCTTTTATCTTTCTATTATGTTTTTCTTCCTGTCTCTGTTTGCTAACTCAGTGCAGATGATTACATGATTAGCATGAAAATTAATTCTCTCCTCAAAAAAAAAAATCTAACTATCACATATTTCAGTAGCCAAAGGTCAGAAAATCCATCTCTATCACAGAATCACAGAATGATAGGGGCTGGAAGGGACTTCCAGAGTTCATCTAGTCCAGCCCGCCTGCCAAGGCAAGTTCACCCAGAGAAGTCTCACAGGAATGTGTCCAGATAGGTTTTGAATGTCTCCAGAGATGGAGACTCCACCACCTCTCTGGGCAGCTTGTGATTTAAATACACGTCAGAATTTAGCCTTAATCAAAGAAATGCATTCTTATTTTCACTGTAGATTACATGCTTCTCACTTCTATAGGCTGTTCCTGAAATATGTAATACTTTGTTCCATGTTTAAATTATCAATCATTGAGATACACTACAACACAAACAGTGAAGCACGGGATAAAATACACAGTGATACTGAAGACTGGGGATAATATTCTCCCCAGGCATATGAACACAATCCCACTAAAGTCAGCGGCTGTGCATTGTGCAATATAGATTTGCCATTCACCCACAATCCTTCCACAATATCTTAATCACCAGCATGGTTCACCCAGACCTGAAACAGATCCGATGATGCAGTTCCTGAAGGGGCCTCTCTCTATCATGCACTACAGAAGGAGCCCAGACCATGAGGTCAGCCTGGATGCTTCATTTCAGGCAAACCTCTTGGCCTCTCCTACATTTGCTGCCACTCCTGCCACCTGAGCAGCAGTCTTAAACTAAAAGCCTGAAGATCACCAGAGGCATGAAAGCAGGTACCAGCAAGATTTCTAACTTCCAACCTCAAATCCCATGTCTGTGTCAAAAGCAAAAGAAGATGGTGAAATTCCTGACATTTATACTAAACTAAAAGATAAGACTTGAAAACAAACCATGGATGGATATGAAGTTTCTATCAATCCCACTATACTTTACCCACAGTATAGAACCTGATCTAGAAGTTCAAGACTCATGAAATCAGGAACTAAAAAGTATTCAGAAGTTGTTCATACATCACCAACACTAGGAGTCCTGACAAGTTGCTGCACCTTCCTGCATGCATACATGCATGCTAGCTTTGAGATGATGCCTGGACGTGCACCAGCCCTCCTCAACTTTCAGTGAAAAGGAAATCCAGGTGGGAACTGCATTACATGTCGCCTGCAGTGAGACCCCCTATTTCTCCTCCTCATCACCATGTTCCTCCATGCCTTTTGTGGCCCTCTGGAGATACCAAAACCTGCATGCGGGGACTAAGAAGTCTTGTCACTGCTAGAGGTCAGAAAATGCATAGATACACAGCAGTGCTGCTACTTCTGTACCAGCACCTTCCTCATTGATTGATGGAAACATGTCACAAACTTGAACAAATCTGTCTGAGCTGAACCTGATTTATTCAAAGGATATTCGTTCCCTTTAAGGTGTTACCAATGCTCTTACTGATAACTAGGGAAATTTCTGCTGTTTTTCAGGTCTGATGTAAAAATCAGTAAGGTAGAAAGCTGAGGTCATTAGAGACCCTCAGACAGCTTTGTAAGACTAGAAGCATTAGCCTTGCTGTCTCTGTAAATCCCTGCCTAGATTATTTTTTAAGTTTTCCTTCCTGCTGTGAATTAAACACTGTTGCTGATTTTTGGCTGGAAGTGGCTGTGGGGTAAGAAATCCCAGTGTATATTTTATATATCAACCTGTTAGGTAAGATCATTATTATTTAATCACACAAAGCAGTGCTGAAATTTCACTGTCACATCAGTGGCTGTTTACCTACCAAAGTGCTCACATCACATGTTGCTAAATGATTAAATAGCTTTCTGACGTAATCCGCTAAAATTCTTTTCTGAAGAAAAGTGGAGAACGTGAACTTTTGTCACTTTGTACCGTAGGCAATGTTCATTCTGCAGATCTTCTGAAGATTGCTGACTTTTTTGTTAGCAGTACTCTACAAAATGTTTTAAATAGAATAGACCATATCATCAGAAATTTACGTTCCTCTCTCACTCTAATTTCTGCTTGTCTTATTTGTTGCTTAGATGTGAGTTCAAGGTACAGCTATTCTTCCTCCACAGTATCTGCCATGCTGCTGTAACTCCTTAGCCTTTCCTGGCCATCAAGAGGCTGTTACAGACCTTCAGCCTCACAAACGTCCAGGGGACTCAAACAGTAACATGGACTGCAACCCACACTTCCCAGAGATTTTCATGTTGTGTGGTTTAGTTTTAAGATCCTGAAGTGAGAATACCAACCTGAGGCCATACAAAATACCTACTATCCTTGGAAAGTTCCATTCCACCCCCACTACCTGAAAAATGAAACTACATTAATTAACTTTGTTAGCACTGCTGCACTTCGATCTGATTTTTGTCAACCGTCATTGCTCTTGTTAGTTCAGATTTCTACACATAGAGAGAGAGATGAAAATGGAATCTTAGAATTGTACTGCTCCCCTTACAGTATAAGATTTGAGAAAGCTACAAGAGCAGCAGTCTTCAAAAACTGTACAGAGAAATTAATAGGAAACATTCTAAAGGGAACAGAAAAGAAGAGCTGCAGGGGGAAGAGTCATTGCTGCTATCCAGCAGCCTGCTTCTTGCTTCTGATTTCTCAAGTTAATTTAGAGCAGGACTTAAACGTCTGGACGGAAATTTTAAAAGTTCTACTGCAAATGTCCTCAAGTACCTCACTGCACCAGAATTAATTTAATTTCACCTCCCTGGTACAGTGAAGCATCTTGATCCTAGACAGAGCCTGAACCCTCCAAGCAGCCATCCTAGCCCATGTGCTCCTACAGGACAGAGGAAAACAGAAATGAGACAGCAGGCATGGTGCAGGCAGATCCACGAGCATAGAGATTCATCCTTCGCTTCAGAGCCAAGAGAAGCTTAAAAGGTCTTGGAGCACGTGGTTTCCCTTTGAAAAGCCACCACTAGTGTCATACACATTGGTATTATCTTCTAAAAGACCCCTCTCCTACATGTGCTCAAAATAAAGCTCTATGATCCTTAAACCACCATTTCAAAATCTTTCTGTACTTAATATATTTTTATCAAGTAGGTTTACTGAAATTAACTATAAATTAATAAATCCACCAATAAATATATATATCTTCAACTCATGTATAATCCAATAAATCTAGCAAGCACAGATAATAAACTAGAAATTTCTAGTAAATGTGATATTTCACTAATAAAATTTAAAAACCACTTGAAAATTGGAAGTAATTTTGAATTAGCTTAAGGAAATACTGCATAAAACCAAAGATTAGCAGAGTGGAAACTAAACTAATATAGAAAATCAATCACTGCATTGCAAAACAGAAGGGAAAAATGGTTTATAGTCTTCAATCATGAAAAACAGTTGGTTAGGAACAATTCTCAGAAGCTCACTGCGTTATTCTGAAAAATAAATAATAAAAATCAATTCAACATTTCTGATCCCACATAAATCACTAAACACGGTTAGAAATGCACATAATACGACCATAAACGTTGGCACATACTGCAAATGATTAGAAAAAAAACCCTACAATCCACTATGTGAACAAATATTTGCATCTTTCATGGCACTAGGCTCCCTGTGTAGCAGTGCTGGACAGGCTACTCTCTCAAGCTCAGCTGTTTCATCTGGGACAGATGCAAAAGCCCACTGCAAAGTCATCACATGTATCACACACTGTCCCTATCACAAGCCTCCGTTGTTAAGTGTGCTGCAGCATGTGCACGGGCACGTGGGGAAGGGAGGGCACTTTCCTACACCACGATTAGCAGAGAAATGGTCGTTGTGATGTTCACGGCACGAGTCTCAATGGCACAGGCCTTGCGAGCTTCCCAGTGCTGGTTTCCAAAGCACCCTTCCACAAACCGCACCTCAGTTACAAGCATTTCCTAGATTCACCCTGGTGGTAAAAGTATTTCCTGGATTCAGGCTGGTGGTACCTCTCTTACCTTCTCCTGTGCCATGCCAGGTGCTATAGAGGTGGTTAGCTGACGCAGTCTGTGACTTAAACCCCTGCTGTTGCACAAACTGCTCTCTCTGCTGCCAAACAGCCAGCAGCTGGAAGGCTGACAGCTGGACTCGGTGCAACGCGGCTATTCGCGACGCGCTTCAAGAGCCTTACAAAAAGCACCAAGTATTGGATTATTACCACTCGGCAGGCCTAAAATGTGTACACGGAGTAGGACCAACAAAGTTTAGCAGTCTGACCTGGCTACCTGTTCTAAACAAAAAAATTAAAAAAGGAGAGAAAAATCATGTCTAGAACAGCTGAAACGTGTACACCGTGAGGAAAAAAAAAATCTTACAGACGAGAAAGACAACGTAACATCACTTCTCAAAGACAAGGGAATCTTCCCTTTTGGAAGTCTTCTAAGCAATCAGTCATCATTCCTAAATTCAGTCAATGTGTACAACAGCAGAAATACAGACTGGGCCAGAAGGAAAACATCAGCACAACCAAGTGTCCATTTGAACAAACACCAGTGCTGACAGAAGATGGAAAGCAATAGACCAGCACTGTAGTCCACCCTGTCAGTTTGCAGGGCACATATCTATTTGCTAGTTAAGCTCATCAGGATGCAGAAAATAACATTTCGGGAGGAACCAGGGTGGCTGTGGCTGTCAAGTCTTTCCAACACCTTCTCAGTTTCACACTTGTTACTGTCCAGCTCCCAGTTAGACACTGTCCACCTGCACATGGTGGGTCCCTACTTGTGATGGTGAAATCAGTGCCCTCTCTTTTCAAAGTAACAATTCAGCTGGTTCCATAGTAGTTTGCCCTTATCGGTAGCAATTAACCAGTATCTGATTAGAAATACATGAGGTCTCCTGTGCAGCTCACGGATTACAACCTGCCATGTGCTCAACCACTGGCACACCACAACCAAGCCAAGAGTAAGCCTGCTAGAACAGCTATTTATGCACATGGGTGGGAGGAGCTGCTGCTGCTGGTCATTTACAACTGAGCCAATTTGTGACACGAACCTGCTAACCACCCAGGCTATCCAGCAAAACTCCCACTACCTTCAGCACACCAGGACTTAGCTCAGAAGAATACAAGGTGTCATTTGCAATAGATGCGCTGTTTCATTCCAGAGCTGGTAACAGAGCAAGTTGCACAGAAAATCTCAAGTCTGAATACTCTTTAACATGGCTAGTGCTGCAGCACCAGACCTTGTGATCTGTACTCTGGTTTTCTGGGGCATTTTTAAATCAAATTTGCACCAACCATGGTGTTCTGGTTCACAATCCTTCTTTCTACATGCATGGGAAGGTCTCACAAATACTTTTTTTTTTTTTACTCCTCAGTTCTTTAGTCTCTTCGCTAAGGTAAATATCAACATCAAAACCAATATTTAACCAATTTCTAAGAATAGAAAAGAACTGCAGACATTTTTTTCTGAGCTCATAGGGGGCAAAGCTCATTTTGGTTTTAATTAATGATGTATAAGGAAGAACATGAACAGTGGTACGACTAAGGCTACTACTGAAGGAATGGTTGAGCAAAGAGGCGGGCATCACATCTACTTCTCGGTGATTCACAATTATTATTACTGGTTTTCATTTTTATTTCATCACTACTATTCCACATTAAAAGAAAGTGGCCCATCCACAACACTGCCATTTTGTTTAAATTAGTAACTTTTTTTAAAGACAAGGAATTTACATGAAACTCTTGCAGAAAACAAGCTACCCATACTTCCCACATAGCCTTAACAACACACCTAACAGTTCTTGACATTCAGTTCCTCTGCTACTCCATTTACTTCGGGTTCTTGCACCCAATGTCGCATTTCGTGCCCATTGCCAAAGTTTGCTCCCCCACCCCCCCCCCACCTTTTTACTGCAAACCACCTATTCCTCAACTATGGTGTCTGCAA
>WTSP01009874.1:53767-85802 GCA_025331215.1 Actenoides lindsayi
GAAACACAGCAAGTTCCACCTCAACATGAGGAAAAACTTCTTCACTGTGAGAGTGACAGAGCCCTGGAACAGGCTGCCCAGGGAGGCTGTGGAGTCTCCTTCTCTAGAAACTTTGCAGACCCAGCTGGATCTGTTCCTGTGTGGCCTGCCCTGGGTGTTCCTGCTCTGGCAGGGGGGTTGGACTCAGTGATCTCTAGAGGTCCCTTCCAACCCCTACCATTCTATGATTCTATATTGTTTTCTTCTAACCTCCTCATGTATTGTAAAAATATTTTAACAATTTAAAATACTTTTGCTATCAGCCCTTCTAACATTATGATAACACCAGATTTAGTGCTTCTTTATTATTGCTATCACTATTCCTTCTCTTTAGCACTTAAAACTGTAAGTTATATCATTGGCCTTAATTAGATGTTCTTTGCAGTTAATAGAATGATTAAAGGCATAAGAAGTTATAAAATGAAGGTAGAAAGAAAGTATGCTTTCATGAACTGTCACTAGTATTTTTGCGAGTTATTTTGTATATAGGTGGATTTCTCATTCCTCATGTTTTCAACCTGAAGATATAGGAATATATCTATTTCTTGTACACATAAGTGTGGGTACTGTATGTCTTTATTTGTCTATCTGTTGATCTGGCTGCTTTGTTTACATTCTGCCCAGGACACCTGCACAAACCACCTGCTTTTTGCAGGCATCTAATAACTTTTAATGATACTCTGGTGAAGACTTAATTACCTGTATGTAGTTGCTGGTTTTTAAGCTCTTTCAGGCAGTAATTACTTGAAACTTAAATAACCTTGCACCGTTTGTGTGTGTTTGTGTGCGTGCACACGCATGTTCATGTGGGGGGGTTCGACCCAGAGTGTCATAATGATTAGCAACTAAGTATGATCTTTATCTAGCTCAACAGCTGTTCAAAATAGCGATGGCAGAAGTGTGAGATGAATTCCAGTTTACTCTCTTGACTGCTAATATCTGCTTTATACAGAATAGTCTGTTATTCAACTGCATCCATAAAAGTGTTGATTCTCTTAAATTTTCCCTAACAGAATGAATTCTCTAATTTTCCAGGGAAAATTGTCATGATAGAATAGCTTAAATGTAGATATTCAAATACATGCCTGTTTTTGAGAAAATACAAACTTTGTGTCAGAATCGTGCCACTTTTGGGTGGGGAAAAAAAAGAATTAAGTATCTGATGGCTTGCAGTGAGAGAGTTGTCTTTCTGTGTTTATGAGATGGTTAGGTTAATTCCATTGAGCTGAAACTGAGATTGGAAGGAACATCTAGACATCATCTAGTTATTAGTGACTCATGACAGTTTCTTGTCAGGTTTTGAATATCTGAAAAGGAAAAAGACTGTGCATCTCCCTTCTTGCACTCGACCACCTCACAATTTAAAAATCAAGCTGTTCAGTTAATTTTTATTGATTTGTTTGTTTATTTATTAGCTTTCAACTGGAATTTCCTGTATTTCAATTTGCACTCATGGCTGCTGCTTCTGCTAGGCACCACTGAGTAGAGTCTGGCTCTGTCATCTTTATGCCTTCCATCAGTTATTTATACACATTGGTAAGATTCCTTTGAGACTTTGTTTCTCCAGGCTGAAGAGTTCCACCTCTCTCAGTCTTTCCTCGTATGAAAGATACTCGAGTGCCTTAGTCATCTGCTTGTCCCTTTTCTGCCCTTATGCCACTAAGTCCATATCTCTTTCAAACTAGTGAGCCCAGACCTGGACGCAGCACTTAAAATGTGTCTTCCAAGAGCTGAGAAAGAGAGAAAGGATTACCTCCCTCAACCTGCTGGCAATACTTTATATAATATACTTTTATATATATTGTTTATATTGAGGGATAATCCCATGCTATGTGTAGTAAGACATTGCTAATCTTTTTTTTTCTAGTATTTCTGATGTGACCTATGATATTTACAAGCTATAATAAAAACTGAGTTTGTTTGATGCTGAGTCAGGTTCCAGAGTCACAGATCACGCGTGTATCTGATACCATAGTCATCACTTTAACTCAGCATCTGTCTGTCCTGGGAATTCTTGTAGTTATCGAAGAGGGAAGTTAGCTGTTACATGATGAAAATGTTTAATTAATCTGGCCCTAGTATTGGAAATGAAGCTATTTTTTCCTGAACTATATTCTCTCACTTTCTTTTGCTTTCTTTTGTTTTAATCTTGTATAGGAATGTTGCTATTTGTGATGACAATGTTCTGAAATGTACTTAGTAAAGGAGAGAGTCAGCTGCTTTGTAACATGCTGGTATCTGCCATTTCTCACCTGGGATATTTGCTGATATATTTCACATCTCAAACATGGGTTTCCATAGGGGGGTTTGGGGTTGCATAGGTCTTGTTCATAGTGCAGTGGTGTGTTTAGTTGTTGGTTTAAGCTAATGCAGCTGATGCCTATGTCTTATGTATAGGTGAGTTTTAGCCAGGGGCCATATCTTTAAAACTGTCAATGGTGTAAATTCTTGTGGTAGCATGATTTCCTGAAACCCTACATAGTGTTTATTCTTACTCAGTCATCAAAAACTGTTTGGTGAATCTCAGCCCAGATCTATATAGGTGTGTAAGAGCCTAATATATATTGAGATTTGTAAAAGGTGCTGAAATAGCTTAAATCTGTGTAGCTACACCTGAACTCTGCTCTCTAAGGTTTGCTGTAGTAATCTCTCATGTGTATACATTTCAGCATTTGCCTTTTTTCTTTTGTTTATAATTTGAATACACTTGTTTTCGTATTGCTTTCCTTTCCCTAAATTTTAGCCCTAGCTTTTAGCTGTTGTTATTATTTAATTGATGATGACCTCTTTTATAGTGTATTAGGTATTTTCTGGATTCACCTGCCCAGTACCTTACCAAGTAAACAGAACTAGAAAAATGCTCACATTCTTAATTCCTCATCATAAGCAAAATAATAGTATTTCAGGATATATTTTTACAGATGAGTCAATGCAGTTTATCTTGATAGTTTCCTTTTAACTCAAACACTTTCTCATGTCACCTTCAGAAAGGTCCCAATGGGTGATTTTCTGAGTGATGTGAAAGACTTAAAAACCTGATTAGACAAAGCATGCGTGAAACAAAATTGTTAAAGGTTCTTAAGCATTACTTGACATACCAGAAGCAGCTTCCAAATGTTCATGTTGGTTACAGACGCTTAAGACAACACTTCTGTCTTGTAGGCATTGCTGACAACTTTTTCTTACTTCTAAATATGCACATACCAAAATGAATCATAGAATAGTTTCAGCTGGAAGAGACCTTCAAGATCATCAAGTCCAACCTTATTCCTAGCCCTATCAAACATCTAAACCATGTCCTTAAATACAACATCTACCCAGCTCTTAAACACTTCCAGGGATGGTGACTCCAAATGTGTTTATTACTTTTTGTATCTTTCCTTACATTCTCCCCATTAAATTTTCAAGAAATTATAAAATAGGTGGAATATTTTTCTTGTGAGATAAGCTTTGTACCCTAACTTAAATCTATTTTAAGCTTCCTTGCAGATAAAGTGGGTGGGAAAGAAAAGGTAGAAGAAAACAAAGGAAGATTAGACCTCAGTCTCCTGAGGTGACTGCTTACTTTGTGTGTTTGTATGTACTTCTTGATGCTTTACCTTGGAGAGGATGCAAAACCTAGGAGCCTAAAATCTTCTCAGAGCAAATAGTTTTCACTTTATACATTTTCATATAGTAATTTAAGGATATTTTGAAATTACCAGAAACTGACCAGTCCCAGAATACAATTCCAGGCATTGTTCCTCTTCCAGGTTTACAAAGAAACTACAACACTGCTAATAATATCCTCTGTGTCTTCATTGACATTATTCAATATCTGAGAGTGAGAAAAATTTTGCTTTCAACTATCTCACAAGGTAATTAAACCATTATTAGATACACTGAGTGGCTTCTAGTTGACAATATCATTGTAATATTTTATTAACTTAGTTATCTAGGTAGTTTATATACTCCCAAAATTACTCTTGGATATTATCTATTTGTGCGTTCATTTGTTCATGCAGATCAGGGGAATGCAAACTACAGCATTGTCCATTTCCTTATCTTTCAGTTTGTTTTGTGCTGACTACAGCATTATACATGGCATGAGTGTTATTGCAACTACATATTCTGTGGACTTAATTTCCTAAGAATACATAACAGTGTCTCAATCAACCTTTCATGTTTTTCAAATGAGCTATACTAACTGCAGCAAGCCTTCAGTGCAGCATAGTCTAGCTCAGATAAATAGTTGCAAATAATCCAGAATAGGTTTAGAATATTGTTTACTACCAGTTATTGGAGGCAAATTAGTCCTTTTCAGAACTTACAAAGAACTTTGGGAGTTTTGTTACTGCATGCTGTGGGAATCATATCTTTTTTTATTCAGTGTATGTAGTTTTCTTACAACTGCCCTGGTATGAAACCATTTTTTCAGCAAGAAAAATGGTACTCAGTTTCCCTATTTAAAAAGATGAAGAAAAATTAGTTTGAAACAATTTTTTTCCTCCTATGATACTTTTTAATTGCATGCATCGTCAGTCACGTTCATATATGGCATAGAGGATTTAAGATTTTGAATCTAAATCACCTAAAGCCATTCTTTTAGTTGCTTTCTTTCCCTTTACTTTTACTTCTCTAGACTATGTCACAATTAGACCAAGCATGGTACAGTAGATTTTAGATCATACATCTGTGCTGCCTTGACATACTTTACAAATAGTAATTAGAAATTATCTTTATATATGTTTATTAGAGTAGGTGAAAAAAAAAAACCAAATTATTTTCAGGTTTTCATGTTTACTACTAGAAACACAGAAATATTTCATACTAATCTTTTAATTTTAGGTGCATTATTTTACAGTATTTCAAGATCCATATGTCAATATAATGATATGCTGACTTACTATGTTTGTTAAAAAGTTGAAGTGTATCCCTGGAAATAAGAAGTTCCATTTCCTACCAATTTAACAGAGTTAGCAGGAAATAATTTATTTCCCTTTTGCTTTGTGTAGCATTTAGATTCATTTATGTGTTGTTTCTCATTATTATTTTTGTTTAAACATTCGGTCTTATGTTCCATCGCTGTGATTTGTGAGCTAAAAAAATAATGTGACTAGATTTGATTCACAAAATTATACAATTCCACTGCTCTTAGAAGAAAATCTTTACCTTGCAACTATCTTTGACTGTGTGCATAAGCCCTTTGATGAAACTGAAAATGTTTTCTCTCACAATTTATTTAAAAGTGACTTGCTAATCATCATTCATACTCCCATTTGAAGAGGTAAAGGAAACCTGGGGATGCATGATTTTGGGAAAACAGCTTATATGCATGCACTATAATTTAAAACAAACAAGGAAACAAAAACCCCAACACTTCAAAATTCTTCCCAGCTGTCATGTCTGACAGGGTGAAAATGAAGATTGGAACAATATTTATTCATTTGCTTTTCCCTGGTGACAGATACACCCCTGTATGGGAAGAACTGAAAATCTGTATGCTGAAGGCTCACTAATATTTTTATGGCTGCAGAGAGTCAGGTGGGTTATAGGCATTTGAGCAGCCTTTCCTTCCATTTAAGGCATTACCCTGATCACTGATCTGGAGATTTGCCTGAACATAGTAATGGTCTATTACATCTTTACATGCTACATTAAATCTTATGCTATGAAAATGCTGCACTGAACCATCAAGCAGGTTAATATTTGAGAGAGCACCTCTCTATTATATAATGATGCTATGGGAGGCTGGCCTCTGCAATTATATGGAGAATCTGACCTTGTGGGCGAGAGCATCTTTATATGCATGTGGGCAAAAGACCAACATAAGGGAATAGATTTCAGGAATCAGTACTATTGCCCAGAGAAAGACAGCCTCAACTGCTGCTGTTGCATAAAGAAGCACAAGGTTAGGGTTTTTCTCACTTCCAGAAGGATGAACAGTTAGCTACAGCAAGGCTCATACAGTTCTTTTTATTGCTACAATATGAGGAAAACTTTATTCCGAATCTCTGATTTGGGATAGTTAAGTTGTAACACAGACATTACTTGCTTCAAATAATGGTACCTTGTGAAACTTAATTTTGGTTATTTCTAATCATAAATCATTGGTTTATATTGGACAATCTGCTTGATATTTATTGGCACCACATATTCTCTTGTATATCTTTAGAATAATGTGAGACACTAGTCACTTAGTCAATTTTCAGTCATTTTGTTGACAAGCATTAACAAAGCTATTTTCTTTTTTTTTCGTAGTCTGAATTAATGAATCAAAAAAAATCATAGGAAAGAGAAAAAGGAATGGAAAGTAACATGCTACAAGCTCCTTCTGAGCTTCTCTCCATTCCGCAATCCTTGATGCGACTGGGAATTAGATATAATTCCCAATGTCAAGATCCCAAAGAAGGAATATGAGACTTGCACTTTGACCCACGTCTAATTTTTAAATAGTTGCAGGAGAAAGAGAGGTGTTAAAAAAGTCTATTCAAAAAGAAGTATTTCTTGGCAGAGCATCATTTGGAAATGTTCATTGTCGTGATTTTATCATCTCTGATTATTGTGAAAAGGCATAGACTATAAAGCATAAATAATAAACTATTAGTAGTTGTAGGGAGAAGCTAAACTGAACTTCTCTGAGGTACTGTATAGTGAAATTATGCGTTTATGACACACATAACAGTTTCAGAACATAATGCCACATCAAAGAAAGGTGATGATTTGTGAGTTCCATGCTATTCAGTTTCTAAAGGCTGGCCACTTTCAGGACAGTGCTGCCACTTACCATCTCTAAAAGGAGCAGTCACCAGACACAGTAATGGTGTTGCTGATCTTTTTCCCCCCTGACTTTTTTTTCCTGAAGTGGGTAGCCCATTCTACAGACTGTTCAAAGCCTGACAATAACAAACATGATCTACAGGGAATCCTGGTAGACCTTGTTCTCACCAACAGGGTGGGCTGGTGTGCAATATTAACTTCATGGGCAGCTTTAGCTGCAGTGACCATGAGATGGTGGAGTTTAAGATCCTAAGGGCAGCGAAGAAGGGGGTGCTCAGCGAGCTTGAAACTATCAACTTCAGAAGAGCCAACTTTGGCCTCTTCAGGAACCTCCTTGGTGGTGTACCATGGGACAAAGCTTTGGAGGGGCTGGGAGTCTGGGAAAGCTGGTTGACTTTCAAGGATCATCTCCGCCAAGGTCAAAGGCACTGCATTCCTAAAAAGAATAATTCAGGTGAAGATGCCAGGAGACCTATGTGGATGAACAAGGAACTCCTGGCCAAAATCAGACACAAAAGGGGAATCCACAAAGGCTGGAAGCAAGGACAGGTAACCTGGGATGACTACAAGGAGATTGTTCATGAGACCAGAAACCAGGTTAGAAAAGCTAAAGCCCTGATGAAGTCAAACCTGTCCAGGGACATTAAAAATAATAGAAAAGGATTCTACAGGTATGTCAGAGAGAAAAGAAAACTGAGAGAGAATCGGGGGCCTTTCGCGAGGGATGCAGGTGACCTGGTCACTGAGGATATGGAGAAGGCTGAAATACTCAATGACATTTTTGCTTCAGTCTTTACTGGTAACTACTTGAGCCTCACCACCTAAATGACAGAGGGCATTGGCTAGGTCTGGGAGAGTGAAGAATCACCCAGGGCAGGAGCAGATCAGGTCTGGGAATACCTAGAGAACCTGAAAGTGCACAAGTCCATGGGACCTGATGAGATACATCCATGGGTCCTGAAGGAACTGTCAGCTTAAATTGCTAGGCCACTAGCCATCATACTTGAGAAGTTGTGGCAGTCTGGTGAAATTCCCACAGACTGGAAAAGGGGAACAAAGAAAACTCAGGGAGCTACAGATGAGTCAGCCTCACCTCTGTGCCTGATATCCTGGGTTGCATTAGCCAAAGTATTGCCAACAGGCTGAGGGAGGTCATCCTTCCCCTCTGCTCAGCACTGATGAGTCCAGTTCTGGGCTCTTCAGTACAAGAAGGACATGGACATACTGGAGAGAGTAATTTTGTGATTCTGTGATATCTATAAGCATTAACCTTTTTTCCTAGATATTCATATGCCAAAAAGGCACCCCAGAGTATCCCAATCCTCTATTTTGTTCAGCTTTTGTGTTGACTCTATCAATATCTTATCTTTGGAGGCGTGGGATGTTTGAGTTTTTTATAGCTGTTTTTACCAGTGGAGTAAAAAGAGCAGAAAAGGTGAAAATCTACCTAGACTATTCACTGTCAAAATGCTTTGGCTTTATGAAATTCACTGCTAAATTTCTTCAGAACAGCAGTAGATGTCTTGATGAACCAAATATTTTAAAATAATTACACTGTTAAAATTACTTTGAGACTTTGTACCTTCTACCTTTGCTAAAAAGTTGGGGCATAAGAGAAATAGAATTATACTTCAGCATAGCAAATTATTCCTGCATACTACACAAAAATACTTTCTGTAACACTGGTGGAATCTGAGGCCAAAGATGCATTCGGCTACTAATGGGCATATAGGTCAGATGTAATTGTTAGAAACTTTTTAGGTTCTATGCTTTGAATGTTGTAATTTGAGCTTCAAATACATGGATTGTGTGTTCTGTAGGCTGTACATTTTTGAAGTTTTGCTGTATGCTACACTTTGCCCATATAAAGATCTTTGCTTGAGTTGCCATTTAGTAGTGACTATAGTTAAAAAGGGCAGAGCTAAGGTGTTTAATAACAGTGTTTCACTGTTATTTGTAAGCTGACCAGAAAAATAATGTTTGGTAGGTTGGTTTTTGTACTTTTTTTGGTCAACGTGAACTATTGGATGAGTGCATTTGGAACTGCATTAAGTATTTACTGAACAGGTTTTTATTATTTGGTTATCTTTTACGCATCTTGTGATCTAGACCAGGTCAGTATATCTTGTATGCTTGTGTTGTTGGTGATATGGTGAGCAACCAGCACAAGTTCTAACTCATAGATGCTCAGGTTCACAATTAAAAGTTAATTATGTTTTATCCTTCACATAGACATATTTTCTTTATAATAATTATCTCATGACTCCAGAGCTCAAGTTTTGTGGAAAACCATGAAGAGTCATCCTAAAATTATGGGGCTGACAGTATTGTGCTAGTGTGAATCAGATTATGAACCATGTAGCAAGTGAGGAACTCAGAATGTTCTTCCTCCTTTGGTACTGACATGAATTTTATTATATATATATATAGAGAGAAAGAAGTTTATTTTATGTAAGTGATAGAAGGAAATGTATGAGAGAGGAAATACTGAAGGCATTGGTAGACAGGGATTCTATATTATTAGCTGCTTTTTACAGATAATCTTTTTGCAAACTATCAGTCATCTGTCCTGAGTTTGGTATGGATTTTCTGCCTTGTAGCAATTGATTGATATGATTGCATTGATACAGGATTAACAGATATCTTCCATGTCTTCCAGACACTCATACATCTTTAGTTCTACTGGGACATTTTTCTTTTCTGTGTGTACCTAGGCAGGTGTATACAGACATAGACTCCTTTCTCTACCCTATGAACCATTTAGACATGGGTCAGCTCTCAAGAAAGTTGAACAGCTACATATTTGTGCACTTTTCTTCCTACCTTATAATGCTGCTGATGATCTGAAAGGGGAGGTAAGGACTTGGGATCCTTTCCAGCTTTTATGTCTGCAGTTTCTCCTTGTCTGTACACTTGTTTGTCACTCAAAGAATTCCTCAGTACTACTTGGTGACCATAAATGATAATAAATACAAAACCAAAATGCACAGCAATCCACTGCCACCCTCTTAAATACGCCAATAATTAATTTTCTCAAAATGTCATGTCAGAAGATAGCTTATTTAGCCTCATATTCTCCCTTACCCTTCTTTTATTGTTCATGAAATTGCAAAATTCAATCTCAAAATCCTTTGCCTATCAGTTGATGAGCTTTTCAGTAGCTTTCAGCCTCTGATGGTTAGAAAACTGCTCATATCCTATCTAAACACACTAGCCATAGTATGCTCCATCATCACCCAAGAATATTCACAGTACAACTCATTGAATCATAGAAAAATTATGTTTGTAGTGAGCGATGGAAGTTGGCTTTTACTGAATTAAAAAAAAAAGGTTAATATTCCTAAGAAACATGAATTGATCTCATATCTTGGTAACTATACATCATTTCAGTGTTCATTTTGCTAGCGTGGAAAAAGCTAGATTGTTTTAATGTCATGTTTTTCCACTAATAAGCCTAGAAGCTCTTCTCTACACCAAACTGTTTTAGATAAATCTTGTATTTTAAAATATGTATCAGACATCTATAAATAGTTCTCTATGAGGCATTGTCAGTTCTTTGTAGATAAGTACACCTAGTTCCCTGTCTCTGAAGACTTATCAGTTCTTGTGTGTTAGAAACTCTTTTTTTTGTTTGTTTTTTTCTTTCAGTCCCATCATAATGATCACCTGCAATGTCAGGATCAACCAATATAGCCTCTCTCATCTTAGGACAAACATTCTTGCTATTCACTAAGTGCATGAAATTACAGCTTGCACATTTCCATTTCACATCTTTTCTGTTTGGTTGCTTGTGGTTTTTTAATCTACAAAGTCATATAATTACTCCTGAAGGACCATAATGTACTTTTCAGTAGCGATACTGCCTCTGAAATTTGTCATTGCCAAAATTTCTTGTACTAAAGTTACCAGCGAAAATAATAAATGGGGTCAGTCTCAAGATGAGTTATTAAAGAACGTCTTTGTTATCTCCTTCCTGATAACCTACTTTTCAACATAACTGGCTTTTTGATTGTTTATTTTGTTGTTGTGTTTCTGTTTGTTTAGGTTTTCTGCTGTTAGTCAATTATTCATTCATTTTACAGCCCATGTCTAAAACCTTATCTTTTCTGCATTATCTAATGATTTCCCATGAGGCATTTATATCAGGGGTTCTACGTAAATTTAGATGAATTAGCATAGATGCATTGCATTTGTTTGAGAAGTGTGATAAGGCAACTAAGGCACATTCTCATGTTTGATAAAAACATGTTGATTTTAGTCCACTTCCTTCCATGTACAATTACTTTTTCTTTGTCATGTCATATCTGAGTTATTTCTGAACAGGCATCCTATTAATGAGCTTGTAGTTAGCCGAGTCATTTTGCTTTCCTTTCTTTTCCTTCATACATACTTCTAATAGTAAGAATAGTAGTAGGCTTTCTATTCCTTAGTCCAGTGTTACAATCTGTACATTGAATGATTAATCAAAAATTTGCTATTAGAATTCTATAAATATCACAGTTTGCAGATTTTATTGCCCTTCAGTTTTATCAAAGTAAACTCGCTTCTACATTTGATGCAGTCATTTCCATCACCCTCTCTTTAGATAACTAATCTTTTGCTGGTTTAGATTCCTTAGAAAAGTGCAGTTCGAATATACTTATGGACATTTGTATTTCTGACTTTAATTCATGTAACTCATTGATCTTTTATCCATCTTTATGGACATTTTCACTTACTATTAAAATTCTTTCTTTTCTGCTTACTTATCCAAGCAGACTGTCATCCTTCTGATTTTTCTCTTTTCTTTGTGAGAACTCCAGATACTGCACTTTTATTTAAATTCAGTGCCTCCACCTTCAAATCTATGGATTCTTCTGTCAACTTTATTAACTATCTTTCTAATTTTTCTGGCTGCCATACTAAAACCCAGTTCCTTAAGTTTTGCTCTGTTTCTCTCTTGGATACTAATCCGAAATAACATCAATTATCTCAGGATTTCTCAACCAAATATTGTACATTGTTTCAGAGCATCTTCAATGTTTACCAGAACTGCAGGAATGACTGATTGATTTAGGTATTTACTACATATTCATATCCACACATGCTTGAGACTTAGCATTGCGTATTAATATGGATCAGAAGATAAATGTTAAGAAGTCAGGAGGAATTATAAAAGTAGCACTACTTTATATATCTCACAGAGTCTTACAAAAAAAATTTTAGGCATTCTCCAGCCTTGATGCAGAAATTATAATGTATCCTCATGAATTCCTCCCAGGAAGTATTTTTTTTACCTACAAAGAATGTTATCTTTATTTAATCAGTCTTTTTTATGAGTATGCAATACTGCGCTACAATCTTTAATCTTAGTGGCATCCTTTCGAAACAGTAAATTTCAGCCAGCTGTATCCCAGTTACAAATGGTCTTGTTTTGCATTTCTATTATTCCTACAATGAATGATTTCATATCTTTCACACAGTTCCTGAAAGCAGTTGTTTACTAATGCCTATCTCATTGTATTAGTAAACAGCCATGTGAGACGTTTCATGTTGACCTCATCTTTTGTTTCAGATGGAGGTATAGTTAATTTACTGGCTGAAATTTCTTACGGTTATGCTCATGAAAACAGGAGGGCTATCCTTTCTCTTAGTGTTTCTTTCTCCATTGCCACATTATTTTTCAAGGGATTTCTCTCCTGCTGTGAAGCTTTGAAATTTTAGTAATCTTTCAAACTGTTCCCCCGCCCCCATCTGAGACCCCACAAAGCTGTGGTTTCTTTTGAATTAATTTAGCCTGCAGACTGCATTTGGCATCTCTCTCCGTGTCCATTCCCAAAATTTCACCTGAGAAGCATCATAGTCTTCAGCTGCAACTTCAGTTCTTCAGTGATATCTTTTGTGTTTGTCAAGTAGTAACTCCCGCAGCTTACAGTATCCACTTCAAGTTAATGTATTTATAATATGATCTCTGATATGATTTTCTTTCTTATTAACATGGGCACAGTATTCTCTATTCATATCAAGCTATGAAATTAAAAGGAAGAGAAGGGGGGGAAGAAAATAAAACCCAACCCCATTCAATCGTGCATTCTCCTGTAAATACATCTTCCTTAGAAATGCAAAAAAACAGTTGTGTAAATATAAGAAAAGGTCCCGGGTTTAAATTTTAATTTACAATTCTTCTATTTTTGCTGAACATTGCTTTACTAATTGGAAGTCTTTTTATTAAGTTTCACAAAATAGTATAAGTATTTATAAGAACTTTTTTTTTTTCAAAGCAGGTTGCCATTAATATGTAACATCTGCCATGTTGCTTTCTCAAGTTTGTTACTTGGCTTCAAAATAACAAAGGTTTTTTTCAGATCTGAAAATGTTAAATGCTAAACCCCATTTTCCTACAGTAATCCTCATTCCTCTACCTTATTAGATACTGTCATGTCTCATTATAGCAGAGAATATTATTGCTACCGTAGTAAGTGATTTATTAATTACCATTTCTAAGGTACTTGAATAGTTGTTGGTACTTTTTACACCTGCAGTGAGAATAGCAGATCATTTCAAGACGCTTCTAACATAATTGTAAAAAGCCTATAACAAGGAATTGATTTTTGATTAAGTTGGTATATCTGTGGCTTTATCATTGTGTCAGTAGGTACAATGTAAAAGCTGTCCTTATGGTGTGCAACTAATATACCCACTCTCCGCATTGTGTCTTTCCACAGGGGGCTATATATAACAGATTTTTCTACTAGGAAGAAAAAAATCTAAGTAAAGCATCCTTGTCCTCCTACTTGTTAATTTGAATCAATGCAGCTGGTATTAACTTACTCATAATATAAGGACTTGACCTTCATAAGTATTTTTCATGCAGCATCACATCCATAATCTCTCTGTGGAAATTTCTGCATGTGCAAAAAAACCTCAGCAGAATTTGATTTGTGCAATATGCTACTTATTTTGCACAACGGGCATTTCTGTAAGACCAAAATGCTGCATGTCATTTAGCTAGAAATTTTAACTGTGGGGGTTTTTCATTTTCAAGAGAGTTTTCTGGTTACGCTGCTGCGTTTGGCCTTCACATAATCTTCACATAAGACATGAGTTGGTGAGAAGCTTTCTATATTGGTCTTCAATACCATTAATGCATTAATACTAGAAAAACAGATTTTATATTAATCCTGTTATGCAAGGGACAGCAGTTAATTTGTCTGCCCTGTGAAATTGATCCTTACTGTGAACATTCCTAAATCCAAGGAAAATTTCCAAATGATATGTGAGATCTGATTTAGTGTTATAGACTCATGAGCTTAAGCAGCGCTAATATTTACTTTAAATCAAATATAAAAGAAACAAGTGTCAACTTCGTATATTTGTTTATAAATCATGCAGGTATTAAGGTTTGTTTAGCTTTTAATATTACCTTTTGTCTCTAGTATACTGGGAAATTAGAAATGAACGGTTTTGTTGTCTCAAAGCAATGGTATCAAGACACAAAAATCTTGTAGTGTATTGTACTATTAATGGTTTTGTGCGTGCAGACCATATATAATGTGCTAATACAGTTTTACTGTATTTACAGAAACTCATATAGTTTCTGTCATCTAACCACTAATTTTGCTATCAAGATTAAAGATTTCCTCATATCTTTACTTATTTATTTATCTGATTATGCTTTATTACACAAACATTATTGGAACTGTATTGAACCTATAATTAGCCAAGTTTTCAAAGAGAATTACTATATTTGTAAGCAAGCTGTTTACTCAGTTCTTATTCCAAGATTGTTATTAGATAATAGTAAATAAAATATTTGTATAGTCTACTCTACAACCTGTGCCAAAGTCGATACTGCTGGCCTCTCTGTGAACTGACATTAAGTCATCTTGGCCTTCCTGCCTACCATGAAAGCCTAACCAAACCTGCAAGGTTATCAAGTTTCAAATAAGTTTTAGGTCTCAAATAAAATTTTGATAACTAAGACCCTGCTCCTGCATACACTAAATACATCTAGTGATTTCTGCAGGCATGAAGAGTCATGCATACTCTGAAGGCAAAACTATTTGAATATAAGTATTTTAATTAACGCTCAATCTTTGGTAGCATCTGAATTCAATGGACCACAAATTTTAATGTTAAAAGTCTGTATTGCCATCCAGTTCTCTTCAGTTACCACTGTTTATAGTAAGACTCTGCTTTTGGCCTGTATCTGTTAGCCTCTCTTAAGCTATTGATTGGATAACCCTAGGACAGCATCCTGATTCAAAAATTGTGTGGATTCTCATGTAATTTCCATGAAAAGTTGTATGAATGTGTTCTGCTATTACCCAACAGCTTCAAATGCAGATGTTCTGTTCTGCAAGCGAGAAGCTTTACGGTGTGGTTGGTGTTTTGTTGCTAATATCTATTTATTTTGGAAGGGAGAATAGAATTACAGGTTGAGATCAAATGCAACTTTTCTGCTCTTTGCTAAGACAGGAAGATATAGTTATTACATAAAATGACATCCTAGAAGATGTCAAGGAATAAGTGCCTAAGAACACTGAATTTAAATTGAAGCAAGATTCATCAGCTCAGTTGTCCTGTGAAATTGCTGCTGGTACTGTAGGACGCTCACTGGGGTCAAAGTACCAGGCTCTTCTACTGTGTGGGAAGCATGATCTTGTACGTTATGGTAGCATCCAACTCAAATTATTCTGGAAATACCCACTTGTGCATAAGGGTGCAGTGAAGGATTGAACACGCCGTGCAGTTGTAGGTTGCCATGTCTCTAACACTATACAATAAACAAAAGTGACTGTGCAGTGAAGAACACTCTATGTCCAAGTAAGCATTTTACTTAGTGTTTAAGGGAATATTAATTTCTACTTTTCCCTACTTAATGAAAAACTAATAATTTAAAGATACTAAGTTGCACTAAAAAATTACCAGAAGTTTTCTCATGTCATAGCAGGTCAAAGCACCCAAAGTAGCAAAAGCATGTTAAGAAACAGACAGCTTACCAAATTTAGCAACCTACAAGCTATACATTCAAAAGTTCATGATAGTTCACTTATTTAAATAGAAAGACTCCTAAAATGAATAAAGGAAATCTTACTTGAGAGGTTCAGTCACTTGCTGTGCTTTGATTCTGCTGACTCATTTATCACTACCAGCAGAACCTTTTATTTTCATTAGAACATTTTTATTCTGTCCTCTTTCTGTCGGAAGTTGCCCTGTTGCATAACAATAAAGACCCAGATACTGTCAGTGTATCAAAAGCAAGTATGTTTTTCTTCTGTGCCTCCTGACTTTATGAAATCTACCTAGAATATAGCTCAAAGATAATAGAAAAAAGTCTGCGTTGAGGATGACTTTCCTGACCACTTACTTTTAGACACGTGGATATGGGGAGATAAAGCAGTGAACATCAACACTGTCTTTGGGGAAGATACTTATACAGAAATGTGATGACACTGGGTGGAAGATAAATAATGCTTCAGAGTAATAATGCATCCAGGAGGTATCTGAGATAAATCAACATCTTCAAATTCCTAAGCAGAGAGTACAAGCTTGTGTTCAGGCTACTCTGAATTTAGACCAGTGTGTAGAATAACCTCATTTTAAAACTTCTTGCAGAGTGGATTGTGTTCACTGCAAGATGCATGCTGAGTGGAGACCCAGGTTTCTATAAATGACTGTGTCTAAGGCTCTGTGTAAGTGACTTATACATAAAAATAATTATTCCAAATGGAAATTTTATTCTGAAATGGTATTTAGTTGTTTCTTTATCTCAATTTAGTGTCTTCCTGCTTTGAACTGGGCATATAGATTATTGGTGGTCTTGTCTGAAATTCAGTAAATCAAAATAGTTTGTAATTCAGAGCAAGTATTTAGAATAAGTAATTTTAGAAGAGCTCTGTTCTTTTTTGGGTAGGGTAGCCTGCCCGGCTAAAATCAGAGAATTATGCCACTAAACAATATGATGAAAACTACATGTGGATCTGATATGATGAAGCATTCCTTTTACCCAGAAAAGATGACGTTCACATTGCACTTCTGTGTTACTCTCTTGATTCAATAAATACAATAGCTTTTGTAGTATTTTCTCACAGTTTTCTGTCACCTACCTGAAAGTCAGAGAAGTTTATACCAATTTATAATATTTGCTCTTCATTAAGAAAAATACAGACTTTGAATGCTTTGAATTCTTTTGCTGTGTATCTCCATTGTCTTACAGGAGACTTGCAGGAGTCCAAAAAGTCCATTTTGGTTTGGGTTTTGGGTTGGTTTTTTTCCGTATTTAGTGTGGAGTAACCCTCTCTGAGCTATTATATGTTAAGTTTTACAAGATTCAGAGAATGTAATTTTCAACCTCCTGTGTCCAAGGCTGTTTGGTTCTCAGAAGTTTCCTTTTGCTCTACTAGACAGAGTTGCTCTAAAGAGTCTAGCAATTTAACCGTTCACTTAGCTGATAATTTAGGGCTGTATGTGGTTTCATCTTGTCTATCCTGTCATTAAATTTCTGGTGTCACTGTAATCCATACCAGTACAAAAAGAACAGAGATTGGGAGTAAGAATTGCCACAAATAATATTTGTGTTCTGTCAAGAAGAATCTTAAAGAAAAAATATGGGATTTTGGAAAGGAATGCTGTCTTTAGGATGCTAAGAAGTGGATTTCAACTACAATTCTCTTTGAGATTAATTATACCCATAACTAGCAATGAAAGAGAAAACAAAGGAGAAACCAGGATAAAGAAGACTTGACTTTCCCTTCTCCATTACCCTGGTCCTTTTGCAGGCCAGGACAGTCATAGTGCTTGTGTATGAGGGATCACTTACTGCTCCTTCACTTGTTGTGTCACAGAACATATTTCATAAAGTGTCAGGGAAGATACAAGAAGAAAATAGCTCCATCGTTATTTTACAATAATGCACAAAACAAACTAGAGGACTACAGAAGGACTTCTTCCCCAGTCACAGTAAGTCATGATCCACAGGATGTTGTCCTGCTTAGTGTGAACAGAAATGGAAAGATATGTTTCTGGTGAAATGAGGAATTATTGTTTCTCAGTATCCTATTGAGGGGCTGGATCTTTTCTACAGCCCAAATCAAAACTACACAGCTGACGATCTGTCTTTGAAAGAGTGAGCACGTACTCAGTCACAGCTTTGTGGGTTTTTTCCTTCTACCATAGTTTTGAATCAGACAAGAAACTGCTAGATTGTTCTCTTTTTTTTTCCATTCACTCTAAGCAAGAGTTTGTGTCAAGGACAATCATGCCTTGTGGCATATAATTTCTCTGCAGTGCAGAGGTAACGTACATCACTGCTTCCCAGCTTCCCTTTCCTTCCTATCAGTGATTGCTACAACAGCGGTACATTGTCAGTGGCAAGTGAGCAAGTGGCAAGTAAGGTGTCAAGATGGGCTCCTCAGGTGACACAGACTAAATGAGGAAAAATTAAAATACGGTCTTAAGATTATGAATGTGATTAATCTTCTTGTTTGTAACAAGTAACTCTATCCTTGAATGTTTGGTTTGTATTTTCTTAACCAATATATTGCAATAGTAAACCAGTAGCCTTAATTTTCACAGGTGCTACTGCATCTCTATGGCAATCAAAAGGTGTTTCCAGAAAGTTCACTTTGCATATTTCTTATGGAAAGTTTAAAATAGTTACCTTGAAAACGCTTCTACTATTTGTATTGGATAGAAAAAAAAAATCAACCTATATATTAGAGAATATTTTTTTCAAATTATTTTATCATCCAGAGTAGACCATGTGACTATCTTCAAAAATAAGCATGAAATTGTTCAGCCTGGGGACTTACATATCCATTCGATTTTTGATGCTAGGTCTAAACTCTAATAAATATAAAACTGTCTGAGTGAAGCAGCAATATCTAAAAACAAGAGACTGAAAA
This sequence comes from Actenoides lindsayi, assembly GCA_025331215.1. NCBI lineage: Eukaryota > Metazoa > Chordata > Aves > Coraciiformes > Alcedinidae > Actenoides > Actenoides lindsayi. The sequence continues at coordinate 72,451 of WTSP01009874.1, forward strand.
ATACGTTAGCTGCAAATGTCCCCTGACCCACTTTCCCTGCTAACTGTATCATCAGAGAGAAGAGAAACAGCAAGTCAGCTTTAGGATACCATCATTAGCTTACTTTTCTGTTGAATAGGGTGTATCTTTAAAAAATTTACTCTCATAAGTGTTTTGGGAAGATCTTGACCAGAGGTACATGTTGAATGAAACTTTTAATCACTATTTCATCATAAACTTGTTGTTTAACTGCTTCAGCAGCATTAAAGATCTCATAATTCCCACTGTAAATGAAAAAGAAGGCTAATTATATTTTCAGCCAAAATAGAAAGGAAGATAGGATAAAATCCTTTTGGATTATGGTTATTTGGTTGAGTGAGGATATGAACTTTGAGCAGAATAGTTTGTACCTAGCTGCAACCTAAAGCATGCAAGGACATTCTAGTTACTAGAGTGAGCGCTGGAGCTTTCACTGCACCACAAGCTCCTAACCTGCACACGGACTTGTGCAGCTCCACTGCCATGGAGGCTTCAAACATAGTGCTAAGTTAGAAACATCTCTTAATTTCTTTTGCACATCTACACTGAGAATCTGTGCTTAAATAAGGGCTTCAGTATTTAAGCATGATAGAGAAGGTAGATCTAGAATTACATGCATCAGGCATGCTGTACTTCCAACATCTGCCATATAACATAAGCAAATAGAGGGTTGTAATGGTCTACAAGGAGCTCTTGCTCAAGCAAGGAGAATAGTAGAGGTCTGTGGTAATCTGTTACTAAAGCTTAGAATGATTTCTAACTTCTCTTTGCTCGGCTAACTGTTAAAGTCAACACTTGTCCTGGAAGGTTTTCAGCTCCTAGCAGTGTAAAGACATGGAAATAATCCATCTTCATGTATTCTTACAAATTTCTCAGTACTGCTTAGAGCCTGAGCTGAAAGAATGAGTCCCCCTCTTCTGTGCATAACTGTAAACATGAAAGTGCTTCTTGTGTTTACAGTTAAACAATTCAAACATACAGAGGCAAACTGAGGCAGTGAGAAGTTTTAGGAAGAAGAGATAATTCCATGACAAATTCTTATTCCTCAATTCACCGAACAAAACCACTGGTCTAGCCAAGATTCTATTAGGTGCGGGAATAAGAATGCATTGCAGTCGTGGCTGCTTGATCAGATTAAGCGGCCGGTTCTCAGAAAGAGGTGAGATCAGCTGAGCCCCAAGATTAAGTCTTCTGCTTGAAAATAGTGTCATGACTGTAGACAGATCACCTGAAGAGATTTCTGTAAAATGGGCAATCAGCCAAACTGCAAGGTAAATATTTTGCTCTAAAATGGTTAAATTTACCACACATACTGAGTCTTTGCTTTTTCTGCACACAGTTTTTGATTCTGTTTACATTCCTGCAGGTGTAGGGCACAAACATTGCTTGCTTTATTTATTTATTTATTTATTTGAGAAGTCTTGGTAAATGTGTATTCTTATCATCACTGGCGCTATAGTTAATTTGATGTGTTGGGATTGGCAGATTTCTCTGGGAATGGTCATTATTTGCCAATAAACTTGTTCAGAGCAATTGTGGTGGCATTATGCTGTGTAGCACTGGAAAAAGGATGGAAATAATTCATATCTGAATAATTTGAGGCTCTATTGTGAGGGGATAAAAAGGAATGGGAACAAGATATAACCAGAAGAGGAAAAAACTGCAAGAGATAAAGAACAGGAAAACAGGGAGTTTCTGGTAGAGAGTGAAAGAGAAATTAGCCATATGGAAGGTAGGGGGGAAGGTAAGATAACACCTTAAGGACAGTCAGGTTTTAAAAATATTGCTTTAATTACATTGTTGTCTTTAAAACACTCATAAACAGAAGAAAGAAATAAAAATGGAGTGAGAAGATGTTGAAAAGGGGAAGAAAAGATTTATGTAGGCTGGAAGAATCTAAACAGCCTTCAGCAAGCTGTAACGCTGACCAAACCAAAGGTGATTTCAGTAAAACCTGTGTTATGACAGTGTATATGGGTCATCCAAGGATAAAACTTGGCCAGCCCTGCTCAGTTTCTTGCTTATGAGCAGTCCCACTGGTTTCAATATAAGTACACCTAAAGTAAGACATTGTGCATGTATGACAGAATGATCCTGTTAAAAAGTACATTTTCAAAGTTAAAATGCCTGCAATATTTTTTTGTGGAAAATGCTATGTCTGTAGTATATGTAAGTATATTAGACAAACTTGCATTTTGTTCTTGCACAAGCATATGTACTTCAAATATTACACAAGAGGACAAGAGATAGTTATTGAAAGAACTGACATTACTCCAAAAGTAAATACATTAAGCTCAGTTTATTGAGTCCATTGCTCCCTGAAGCAGAACATTGTTGATGCACTAAAATCTCTCAATAGTGTGGATTCAGGTGGATTTGTAAATTTTTTTAAATTTTTTTTTTATTTTTTAAATCTGAAACGTTTGCCTACATTATTTTGATCTGGAGGTTAGTAAAAGGAGATTGACATTTTCATCTCCCTGGCTTAAATATCCAGGCATGGACTACGCAATAGCCACAGGTACAGGCTTCCTTCTACTGCCAGTCTGTATTCTGTATTGAGTATGATTCATGTAAGACTCTTTCTGGTATAATCATTAGTAGAATGTCTATTGTCACCAGTTTGTTTTGAAATTTTTTTTTCTGCCTTTTTATAGTATAATGTAAGAGATACAACTTTGACTATAAGCGTTAAGTTTCTCTATCCAGTGTCTTTGAATTTTAGGTATTGCACTTAGTTCAGCTCCTAGTAGACTCTGCTGTCCATCATTATAATGATCAGTCTCTGTTATCCATTATTAAATCTCTGTATGGACAGCATGGATTGAAAGCTAAAAGGTAGGATTGCTCTTATTCCTAGAAGAATCTCCCTTGCCTCAGAATTGAGGAACAGTTGTGCAACAGAACAGAATAAAATGGTTTGACCTATTTCCAAGCCTGATGTTTGCAGGATAAATAAAACCACTACAGCTAGAACCTGAACTTTTATGAAACTCATGTCTTTGAGCCACAGGTCAAATTCATTCATCAGTCCTGATGAAAAACCTAGAAGTTTTAACTTTAAAACCCAACAGTCTCTTTTTTCACATCTATCACCATGAGGCTTTTTCTGTCTAGCCAGTAAAAGTAATCTACATTAAAAAGTGTGCTACCTGAAAACTTCATTGTATATAAGTATTCTTCATTTTACATACTGTCCCTTAGTAACTGCAATAACTTTCCGAGGGACAGAATTATCCCAAGTTGCTGGAGTGGGCTCTGTCCTGAGGGAATGTTTTGTGAAGAGCAAATGGTAAACCAAGATTAGGTAGAGATCCTTCTGCTTGAATTTACAGAGCCTGAATTAAAATAACCCCCTCCAAATCTAATTTCTGTACAAACACAGGTGACAGAGGTCAGTAAATGCCTACGCTCATGCAGGTTATATAAAATGGATTCTACCTGCTTGGGAACCTCAAAAAAATAAAAACTTGCTGGCAGAAAGAGTTAACTTAATTAGGGAGAGATGTTTTACAATTCTTCCAGCCAAGTGCTTAGATTTAAGATCCCAGAGAAGGCAGATATCTATGTTTATTGAAAGAATCATTTAAGTCAGTGAATACAAACAAACAACTGATCATTTAGCCACCTGAGGATACTGCTGCAGATCAAGTAACTTTCTCACTGTTAGGGGAAGAGGAGGAATCTGGCAATGTACTGAGATACCTGAATGCAACGGGCCTGTCATCGTACATTTTGAATCATGCAGATGGCTCTAGTACATCATGTTATTTATGCTTAAAGTAACACAGGATCCAAGGAGCTCATGTGAAATGTAACAGCTTGGCTTCAACTCTTTCTAAAGGTCAGGGACTCCGATCACTCTGCTGCTGACTTTGCACATGTCACTATCTGCATAAATTATCAGTATCTTTAAAGGCTAATTAATTGAATTATTTGCAACTCAATGCTGCTTACATATTAAGATACTCTTTGCCTATTATTCCTTCTAAGATGCTTTTAATTTGTATTTCATATCAGAAAAATGGAGTGTATCCTGGAAGGGCTTTCTTACTTCTGCTAACTTTATTTTTGCTCTCTGAAAAGATGAGGTAGATGAGTCATTGTTCCCCCTATCCTGCTCTACAGCAGTACAAAAAAAATGGAGTTAGAGGAGCATATGTTAGGTGCAATTTGAAAGCAGTTCTTAAAATTCCTAACATGCCTTCCTAATGTTTGGATGTCTTTGAAGACTTTTCTTCTGTCTTTTTGTACATGGAGAAGTTTGTGTAAGAAGATAATTCCTCCTCTCAACAATTTTGACAACCCTGACTGATGACCTCAAGTTTGAGGTCTGAGTGCAGAGTGACAGAACTGGGGTAAAAGCCAAAAGGAAATCTGCAAGTGCTAATTGCAGAGAAAAAACATAGTGGTTTTTTGTGTGCTTTCCATGAATTTCTTTATCACAAAAAGAAATTTCTCCTAATAGCTACTGAACAACAACAAAAAAGGATGAAGCAACTTGCATGATGCAGAGACGTGTGGCATGGAGCCACTGTATCTCTCCACATTTTTTTTTACTCTTAATCTTCAATTTTGCACACCTGTGGCATGGTACAGATTAACAAAACAAACGACAGGAACTTGCCATCAAACTCTTATTTCTGTGGCTGATTATTTGTTCTTCCCTTTATACATTTCTAATCCTGTTCCCACAGTTTGAATTCTGTTACAATTTGGTCTCTGTTGGTCTTTGTGAGTTCTTACATGTAACTGTTTCTGGAGGATCAAATGAGAAACTGCATGTTTGATTTTTATTTTTTTTTATTAATTCATCGGACAAGATAATGAGCTGCACATTGCAAGGCAGTATTTGAAGGCAGTAGCTTTTCTCTTTTGGATAGCAGTGTTCAGACTGGCAGTACAGCACAGGGGAGTCAGGGCAGGGGTCTAAGCCCAGTTCCTTGTAGACAGAAAGCAATGAATCCAAAGTGTAACACCAGCCATTTCTGCTGTGTAGCTTATTGCATGTGTCCGGTGAGAATCAGAATTCAAAGTTTATTAAGTTGAAATGAGTTAAAACTCGCAGAAATGTTGCAATTATTTCACATTTTGTAATGTTTTTTGGGAGCCTTAACTTTAAAGAAGTTGCTATTACTTTACTTTTTTAAGAACATTGGATTTTTTCTTTTTAAAATATTCTGTATTAAAGGGTGTAAAGAAAGTTGAGGAGCCTTTTTGACTGTTATTTGAAGTTTTTCAACTGACTTCAGTAGGAGCAGGATCAGACTTTTCGGATCACCAGACGTTGGTGACTGGAAAGGCTCAGAGAAATACTGTTCTGAGGATGAAAGGAGCAGGGAGAGTCAGTGATATTTTGTGCTGGAATTTCTATTACACAAGAATGTCAGAGGGCATGAAGTATTTGAAGGAGGAAATATAATGTCAGGTAATACTGGGTATAAAAAGCTAAATACAAAGCTAAATACAAAGTGTGCACAATATAAGGACACATTTAAATCCTAAATGATTCTAGAGTTTTAATGAATAGTCCTTTAATGTTCTTTATAAGCTAAGTAAATCTTCTTAGAATTCTTCACAAATCACTGCTACTTTTAAAAAATTACTTTCTTTTGGCAGCTACATTAACATATGTCTCTGCATAAAGGAATCATGTTGAATACATGCAATGTAATATTGGGATATACATTTTTTTAAAAAGAGATTAGAGGATCCAGAAATATAATCTTCTTCTTATAATCCTGTATTAATTCATTCTGTACTGCTAAGGTTTTTATTTGAGTGTGGAGCACACAAAGATTCTGGCAGAAGCAGAAAAAAAAGGAAAGAAAATGAAAAGTCTTCTGTATATAAATCCCCAGAGTTACACCTATAAAGAATTTTTGCAATCTGCAAAGAAAGGACCAGCCCCAGGAACTAATCTCTTACTGCATGGATTTCTCTTTTTGTCCTGACCTTGGTTCTTTCACAACCCCAGTAAGTGTGCCTCTGCCTCATGATGAGATTGCTGCTACTGCTGCCTCCAGGGCATGTCTTTTCAGCATCAACTTGCTGTTTAACTAATCCCACACTGAGATCACTCATAAACTGAAAGGGGGTTTAGTTTCACTGTGAGCTAGACCTGCAGAGATGATAAATCAATTGATTTTGTGGCATGCAATGAAAATGCTAATGTTTAATTATCAATGCTGTAAGTGAACTTCAGAGCAGGGTGTGATCTAAGTGGCAACCAGATCACACAGGTTTCACTTAAAGCTGCAGCCTACCTTAAAAGCTAAGAATGACAAGAATATGTTTTCCTCCAGGTGTTTCTATAAAAACTCAATTAAAGATTGTTAGCAAGGGAGAAAAATCTATTTTTTCTTCTGAAGTTTGAATCAACAATGATTTCAATTTTAGAAATGGACTGAGATTAAATCTAATTATGTGGAAAGTCTGAGAAGCTGTTCCTAAGGGTAAGGTAATATTCTAATATCCGCGGTCTGTTGCCATTATGGACTATAATGCTAAACACTGCTAATGGTATTATTTCTACTAATTTTATAAACAAAACACCTATTTATTTGACAAGATAATGCAAAGCACATCTAGAAATTGAAACACAAGTGGACAGCTATGTGGTATTACAGCAATCCTAAATTTGGAGTACTGAGCATCTTCTTTTTTCATGTCTCATATTGCTCATTCACATTTATGGTTTTCAGCAATTTTAGGTTTTCTTAAATATATTTCTTGAATTATATTTTCTCTCAGACAAGGGAACAGTTTTTCCATCTGTGGATAAACAGCCCCCCTACTGCAGTTCTCAGGGCACTCCGTCTTGTGCTGACAGCCTGCCGTCTTGAATTGCGCAAAGGAGCTGTGTTCACAAACCCTACATTTCCTGTGTGCCTCTCTTAACAGCTTCTCTCCATCTCCTCTTCTATAGCTATTCTATACTTCTTCAAGGGACCTAAGACTGCAGAGAGATTCGGCTTGTACCAGGCAGTGTCCTGTTGTATTTCTGCCTTCACAGATTACTTCTCTTTCAATCTACTAGGTAATTTTGATCAGATAATAGACTATCTTCATTTTGGTATACCATGAACCACTGGTGGAGTTTGCCACAGTATTACAATCCAAGTGTCATCACATGCTGTCAAAAGCATCAATTAAAAGGAAATTTTACATCCAAAACGCTTATTAAATTTGCAGATTTATGTGTTGTGGTTTTGTGCCTTTCTTTGCTGTTGCTGACAAGATTTTATTTAAATGATCTCTGTGTTTGCTGCTAACACTCTCTTATTGACACTCTGTGCTCCTCTTGATGTCTTGTAGCAGCAGGTTTTAATGTTCAGTCAAGGGCACTGTTTTGCATTATTCTCCAGGCTTCATAGGTGAAGACTGTGGAAGGATTCTCAACTAATACTTTTCTCCCACAGCTCTATTTTTCAATTTGCTGAAATTGGCCTTTGTACATTCAGGGTTTTGATATTTTTAGTGTAATTTGTCCTACCATACATTTTTAGAGTTTGGTGAACAATGCTGCATTTCTAAAATTATCCTTACACTGCTTGCTGTTCACCGTCTGAGCTTTTTTTAGTTTTTCTGTACCTTTCTGTATTTGATATTTGCACTTTATTCTTTTTCCTTCGGATGTTTTGTATTCTACAGTTTTCTTGGTTGGTAGGATTTAGCTGATCCTATGAATTTAGTACTTTAATGAATAATGTAAGGCTACTGTCACCTTTATGTGTATTAATAACAGTAAGTACGCACATTATTTTCCAGAATTGAGTCATTGCTGGTGCTTAAAACAGAGCAGGGTGCATAGCTTGAATCACAAAACTCCTAGTACTTGCTGCACCTTATTCATGTAGGCTCCACTGTAATTTTCTTTGCCTGTTGCCTTGAAAATCCTGAATAAGAAAACACTTTGGTCCTACAGCTGCAACACATTTTATGATCATGAGCAGTGGAAGCATTTTTCTCATTTATCTGATTTTAAGAGGTCAGAAATTTCCATCTGTATCGAAGAAACATGCATGATTCTTAGTTCAGTAATATTGCCTCACTTTGATAACTGTTTTTATAACTGTATTGTTACAAATGTAGCATAAAATATGCTAATTGGAGTAGAAGTGAACAAAAAAAAATTTAAAAAAGATAAATCCTTTAATATCTTTTCCTATCCAACCTGTAGCTAAGTATTACTAGCTTACATATCTCATTTCCACATGCATTTTAGTTTTAAAATACTTACTCTTTATCACTGTTAACAGAAAAATGCACTAACGTGAAAAAAAAATAGTAGTATGTATTAATAAAAGCTTGTTTTCATTCCGTTTCTGTTTATCTTCATCCCAACAATGACTTTATTAAAAGAGTGACTTCTCATAAAGGAGGAGAGAAAACGGGCATTTGAACAGATGAGCTTAATAAAGATTCTGCAATATATCTGCCACAAATGGTTGAGCAGCATTGCTAAAGCAGGACTAAGATATGACTGAGAATAAAGAACTTCCAAATGGTTTGTGCTCTCAGTGAAGAAATTTTAGATTAAAAGACAAAGGTTGTGATGTAAATGTACATAGATCAAACAGGACACGTAATGGAACCTTGCTATATAAAGGGAAAAATCCACTTTCTTCCAGAGTAATAAAATTGCGGTATGCTGCAGTGGGAGAACAATAAATCCCGTGTTGTCTTGTCCTTTTTTTTTTTTTTTTTTCCCCTCAACTGCTCTTGGTTGAAGTATGGTTCCTGTCTTTTATCTCAAAATATTTTTAAAATCCCAAATGGTTTACAGTGACACCAAAAGTAATGTTATTAAAGCTTTAAATTTTCATAGGTATCCCTTTTATGAATCTTTGTGCAAGGTGGAAAGAAGTTGTTCTTACCATTCATTCTCTTCTGTAGACTTTTTTCTTCCTAATGGTGCATGGAAAAATTGGAAGAGTTTTTTTATAGCACCATGTTTGGAAGGACAAATAAATTCCAATATGTAGTTACTGAATAAAAATTGTCACAATGAGTACAAAATATATTTTTAATTACCACAGCTTGCTGATAGGATTAAATCTAAACTGTCCTGTTGTCTAAAACCTAGTGAAAGATGAAATTCAGCTCATCTACACATTTCAACACTGGGCATGCTCCTGATGCACCATTTCAATGGCCAAGGTATTAGACATTGTGTACTTGTAATCTCTGTATTCTGATGAACAGTTTGTCGTTGTCCAGAAGAATTGCAAAATAGTGTTTCAGTGCATCCCTGACTTGGCTTTGGTTCCAGGTAAAATTAGGTAGGGTTGTGGGTTTCTTTGCGTTTGAGATGTGACTTGAATCGTAGTCTCCTTTCACAAAAACACCAATCATGCTTTTAGCTCTTCCAGTGCTTTTGTTTAGAAGACTCATATTTAAGTATATCTTTCAAAAATTTTAACCATTTTTTAAAAATATATTCAATATGAGACCTGTTATTTCCTCAAATACAGATTTTTCTTTAAATATTAAATTTAAACCTCATGATGTAAGTAACTGCCTAGTCTCAGTTACCAAGATTAGTTTGTTTTGGGAAGAATTTTTATTGATCTATTGTCACTATTTGTTTTGTGGATACATGAATTTAAATCTAACAGCTCTACAGCAACAGACAAATGCTGCTGCCTTATTCAAGACAGGTGAATATGGAGAAGCTGATCTAGTGTGCCATGTTTTTAAGTGGAGTGCATTGCACAATTATTGTCATTTGCTGTGATAAGACTCCATTTGTAGAAAAGTCTGCTTGGTCTTTAATTTTTATTAACATATCTGCTGCCTATGAAACCTGAAAAAAGAACTGGAAAAGGGTATTCTTGCCCTTTCTAAAAGAAGCCCCGAAAAGACAGTCTCATGACTTTGTATTTCATGCAGTTGTATGAATTTAGAAGTGAATCTCAGGAGTACATTCCCCTTCTCCCTTGTTGGAGCTTAGCTGGTTTTGGAGGCTATGTCGCTGAAAAGCGCTTATTTGAAGGAGAAACTAGAAGAAGGTCCAGCAGCACGTCCCTCTGCCTTTGCTTGGGACAAAGATCTGAGGCTTCTGAACTTGGCCCCTCTCTGAGCTAGTCTGTGACTGCGATGATGCTGCATGTGTGCCACATCTCATACCTGTCTGATCCTGATCCCAACCTGCTGACCTGGCTTTATGTTTTGACCTTGGGCCTGTCTCATCACTATGGACTTTCTGGATGCTTGCTGGGCTCTTGGCTGATCCTGGTTACCATGACTGGGCATGATCCTGACCCTGACTTACTGACTTGATTTCCTGACTCCTTGTGAGGGAGACAGCCGCCCCTTGTGACTCTCAGTGCCCATCTTGCCTTCCTTTACAGGTCAACCTGCCCTTGCAGCTTCCTGAAAGTCCTAAAGGAAAAAAAGTCATAGTACTCTCTAAACTTGCTTATTTGAATTATTTTGTCCATTTCTGCTCTTTGTTACTGTCATCCAATTACTGAATCTGTCCATTTGTAGTGAACTTGAAGCTGCATAAGCAAATACTTACAAGTACTTATGTTCTTACAGTTCCCTGCTTCCCACATTTAAATCACTACATCCATCATGAAAGTGCGTGTCACTTCATGCTAATGGTTATTTGATTAGCAGCAAATTGAAATTATCTGGATGAATTGTCAGTGGCAATGATTTAGCTACAGCTCAGTGTTAACACCAGGGTGAAACATAAGGAGGATGGAGCATAGGGGCTGCAGAGTTAGCTTTTCAAGAATGATCAGAAGAAAGGATGTGATCACTAGTCGCAATTTCCCAGTACCTTTACTGGAATGAAGCTAAGATACAGTTTACCTGATTCAAAGACTGCCACCATTTTGGGACAGTGCATGCTTAATTTGACAATGGTGATTAAGAATTAAGTAGCTAGTCCAGTTGCCATGATTTTCCTTGGAGGCTTTATTATCTGAACTATTGTGCAAGAAAATGTGTGATTACAAATGCTGATGTTCTCATGCTCTTGATTCATTTGAGTATTCCTGCACGAAGACACAACGTTGCTTAAAAAGATGTCAATAAGAAAGAAAATACATTTATAAATAAAACAGAAGGCAAGAGATTCCTTCTTTCCAAGCTCAAATAGTCTATTTTATCAGACTTTTAAAATAAATAAGTATTTTTGAGACAGAAGACATTTCAAGAAAAGGATGGAGATCTCCATTCTGAAGACTAGATTTTAAATATTTTTAGCCACTAATATCTATATGATGTGTCTTCATAAAAGCTGTTTTTACTGAATTCAAGGTTAGGAAAATAATTTGTATTCAGTCTACAAGCTAGAGGAACTATATGTGTTTATTTGCATAATACAGAAGCATAAAAACCAAAGCCCATATTCTGATATAAACAGAATAAGATTGTGTAGCTATTAGTAACGGGTGAGTACAGGACCAAAGTATATACAGGCATTTTATGGAGGAGAAATTATAATACGCTTGAGTGTAGCTGAATGGAATAATAAAAGGGAGTTCCTGATAGAATTATATCTACAAACAGTTCTTTTTAGCCGTCACTTTGTACTTATAGAAAAAAAATTAATTAAAAAAAAAATAAATCCAAAGAAGCACATCCAGTGCAATACAAAACACAGCTGGATAGGGGTCAGGATTGCTAGTTCTGAGCAGTAACAGACTAGGGCAAAACCAGTGTACCCTTGAAACCTCACATCATCATTGTGGAAACTGCATACAAGTATACCAAAGTCCTACCAGCTCTTGCTGCCAAAGGCAGGTGGGCGAGTATGGCAACAAAGGACCCCCAAGAATTTAGAGGTCTTATAAAGTACTTGCTATGGCATGGATCAGCAGAGAAGAGGCGCTTTGCGTATCAGTTGTATTGAACAGAGACAACAATGACTTACTGGCTTTTGTTGCTTACTATTGAAGTTGTCTGATCATCCAGCATTTCAAGAATGAATATCAGCTAAAGTACAGAGAATCCCTGGTTTTGCTAGCAGTTCAGAACACAGCTGTGACATAATGCACACAGAAAAATAACAGTACTGAAAAAAAGATAGACATGTTAATGTGTTAGTTAACATTTCAAGTTGCTGCAGGATGAAGTGTAAATTTGACTAAAAGATAAATGAATTTTCTTGAACAGTGGGTAAATGTCTGAAAGACTCTATTTAAATCTAGGAGAAAACAAGGAAAAAAGCCCATTCAAAAGGTTGAGAGGAACACTTTTCTTTATAATAAGAGTAGCATAGAAAAAGTCCATGTGTATTTTCTTTTGAAGTCTAAAGACTGGTTAATACAGCCCAAAGATAGGGGTTATCATATCAACATGTCACCTCTGTGATGATAGCTCAATAGCTTAGAAAAAGGTTCTGAAATTCAAACAAGTTGTTGATACAGAAAAGTTTCTGAAGGAGCTTACTGACTTTTCCACTTTTTTCTTACATGTTTGTCTTTATAGGACTAGGGACGTATAATGAATTTCTGTTAATTTTCCAAGGTCTTGTATTTGTTGATCATCTTAAAGTGAACTAAGCACCATTAAGCTAGTGAAGTATCTGTTGATCCCAAACTATTTATCTATACCCAATTTTGTACAAGGACTAAACATAATTAAGTGCAAAGCAATAACTAGACATTTATCATGGACTGTTTGCTTTAATGTCTACTGACTACATCAGACTGTGTAGCTGTTTAAGTTGTTAGAAATTTGTGAAGGCAAAGGTTGAGAAAATGGTTGCATAAATAAATGTTACATTATGTAGAAAAAAAGAAAGGTTCTTTTTAATGCAAAAAAATGTGTTGATTGTACTTACAGTCTTCAGACAAAACCTGTGTTTTTCAGGTAACAAGCAGGTGACCTCAAGCATTAAATGCTTCTCTTTCTTCTTTCTCTGACTTCTCAGATCTGTGTGCAGGTGTTATTTGTGTGTCACTGTTGATGGAAAGAAAAAAGCTACATACAAAAAAGTATACATATGCAGGCGTTAGTTTTTGGTGAAAATATACTGGTAATTGCTTTTGCTAACCCTGGTTTTACACAGAGATGTGTATGAAGTATCATCAAAGCAAAGCAAAGAAACTAAGAAGGAAATCTAACTTCTAAAGCTTGAGTGAGCAATCATTTTGGAACATGTCCTGAGAAGGGCCATAAGGATGATCAGAGGACTGGAGCACCTCTCCTATGGGGACAGACTGAGAGTTGGGATTGTTCAGTCTGGAAAAGAGAAGGCTCCGGGGAGACCTTATTGTGGCCTTCCAGTGTCTGAAGGGGGCCTGCAAGAAAGCTGGGGAGGGACTTTTTAGGCTGTCGGGCAGTGATAGGACTAGAGGGAATGGATTAAAACT